>SKCR01046999.1:0-76939 GCA_019454045.1 Zanthoxylum bungeanum | reverse complement strand
AAATTTCTAGTGGTGAGTCATAATACAAAGATCGAGTGGTAGACTCTATCCTTCTGACTATCTCACGACAATACAGAAATTATCACACATGGCTCGGCAATTGAACAAAGGCAACACCTGCACAAAACTAAGGACAAAAGCAAGCTGAATGCGTGGCTTTTTTTATATGTGATTCGCATATGTAATTTATCATGAGCTCACATGCATATGTTATTTATATATAATTTATCACAAGCAATATTCCTTCAGCATGCATAAGTTATTCCTATGCATATGTTATTTATATATAATTTTTTCAAACAAGCCAATGGGCGCATGGTCGCTGATGATGCATATGAGACGAACAGTCACTGGGCTGTGCGTGTCTTTGTCCTCGTGGCCATGTAGTTGAGTGCTATTTGTGCTGTGAAATTAAGTGACAAATTGCTCGTGACGAGTTGCTTATTATTCATTAGTGACGCACAGCAGCAACTTATGTGAACAAGGCAGTGCACGCGGGCTGTTCAGTTTCGTGTAAAACTGTCCAGTTGGCTGCTAGAGTGTGGATGTTCGGGGGCTGTTCCGGGTTGATAAAAACAGTGCCAAAGCAGTAAGTTGCGCACGTTAAGGGGCTGATCGGATTATTTTTTTGGGGAAAAGGATAGAAAATTTTTCAAGGTCGATCCCGGTGTCTAACATGCTTCCGCCGCGCGAGGGATATCAGTTCCTACAGATTAGAGATTAGAGATGCCTCCAAAGACCAAGGCAATCAAGACAAAGAAACGCCATTTCAAGAGAAAATAGTAACGAAAGAAGAGAACAATGCAGCGGCTCATCCGTATAATCCACCCCCATCCCGAAGACACCTTTGCTCTACCCTCAGTGCTTTCAAGGGAAGAAGTTGGATGATCAGTTTGCCAAGTTCCTAGATATCTTTTAAAAGATACATATCAATATTCCTTTCGCATAACTATGTGAAGTTTATGAAGGAGATAATGTCTAAGAAGAGGAAGCTGGCTGATTTTGAAACACTAGCGCTCACATGGGAGTCTAGTGCCATCATACAGAAGAAGCTCCATCCAAAGCTAAAGGATTATGACAGCTTTACTATACCGTGCACTATTGGAAATCAAGACTTTGGTATGGTGCTATGCGATTTGGGTACGAGTAACAATCTCATGCCCTTATCTATCCATAAATAATTGGGCCAATGAGAGGCGAAGTTAACCACAATCACATTTCAGCTGGCCGATAGATCCATCACCTACCCACGAGGAATAGTAGATGACATGTCAGTTAAGGTGGATAAGAGATGACATGTTGGTTAAGGTGGGTAAGTTCTACTTCCCTGCTCATTTCCTTGCCCTTGATATGGAAGAGTATCATGACATACCGATCATCCTTGGGAGACCTTTCTTGACAACAGGTAGAGCGATCATTGATGTGCAGAAAGGTGAACTGAAAATGCAAGTGCAGAACGAAGAAGTCGCCTTTTGGTGTGTTCAAATCCATGCCGAATCCTCAAGGTAATGAAGAATGTCCAGGATAGACATTGTAGATAATGAAGTTGCAATGGACAATGACCATGTGTTAGGTGCATCTCCATGTATTCAAACCAACACGCAAGGTGAATCAATAGTCAAGCAACCAACGAACATAGTGAAGCCATGCAAAGAAGATAATTCGCAGCCAAAACTGAAGCCATTCTTAAGATGCCACAATAAGAGGAACTCAAGAGTCAATGCTCGCCTGAAGATGGTCCCTGAAAAGCTAAAAAAAAGATCGATCCAATGTTGACGCATGTGCAGTCCAGAATTTTAAAATTATAGAAAATTTACAGATCATGACTCAATGGTGGAGCCTATAGTTGAACCATTAGTGGACCCTAGGGGACCATCCATAGATAAATTACCTGTAACACCCCGCTAGAGGCAGGATGCTACCGGCATGAGACATGATTGACCTATCTCCATAAGCCTCTGAATTTACCGAAAATTCGGCATGATGTATCCTAAAATTAGACTACTTGGATCACTGTCTAGCATCTAAGGAAATCTAAGAAGACTTCACACAAATAAAAGGATCTAAGGTCCACACAAATCTCATCAAAATCATATCATAAGGGCGCCGCCCACATCATCTATCAACACTCAAGGGCTCTGTGCCCACCACATCATAAACCATCAAAACACTTACTAATATATATACAAACAGCGTGTTCAGCACGACAAAATAAAACGATATCCAAAATATCCAAATTTTTTTTTAAAATTTCTATAATTTCTCCCAGGACACTTGCGAGGGTGACTGCCGCTTGGGTGATCCTCATCTCGAACATGACTTCCAAAGTTGAAATGGTTGACCCATCTGAAATCCAACTTGTAAAACTAGCAAACTGGTTTGGTGTGAATTATAAAAACTCAGTAAGTAACCATGCTAGTACTACGAACAAATATACAAATCCATCGTATTAGTGTTGTTTTAGAATTATCAAGTTAATACGAGTTTTAGAATCATCGGCTTTCTATTATCTCTAATATCTTACCTATCTTAAATTTTCATATTTACATGTTGTCAATATAATGGCCAGACATTTAAAGCACACGAAGCATGGATTCAAAATCACAAAGTAAATATAAACTATAAACTTACATATGTATTCTTATAACGAACATAACCTCTTATATCAACAAATAAATCCATTGTCGCGGCCAGAAATAACAAATAATCATACATACTGTTATGATGTTGATAGTCTGAAATCTGTCAACCTCTGTCATTATTTAAAATAGAAAACGTAAAACGATCTCTTTCAAAAACCATTTCGAAAATACATTTGAAAAACTTTTTTACGGTAAACAAAATCAGTTTCAAAATCCATTATCGTAAAACCATATCGAGCATCCAGCATAACTCACTGGACGAAACATAAACGAGCGCCCAATGCCCGAATCGCGCGCATAGATCGGACAATGAATGAAACGATCCATTATCTACAGAGGGTCGGGTCGGCCCACTGTAGTTGGGCAAACCCATATACGAGCATCATAGAGGGTCAAAAACATAAAATCATCAAGCACCGTGACGGAAACATATCATAATATATCATATAATATAAAAAATAATGTCGAAATGCATCAAATCAAAATGTAATTCTTTCGAAATCATTCCCCCCCAAAACATAAATATGTGTAAATCAAAAAAAAAAATCTTTGATGCACAGTTTTCAAAATACATACCGATTGTCCACTGTTCAGTCGCGTGCATAAATCGGACAATGTATGAACCATGTCGACAGGGTAGTGGGCCAGCCATTTTATGATGGTCTGGACCCCATACGAGAGCCTTGGGGGCCAATCCGGAACGAAACATATACAAACACCACGGAGGGTCAAAAACATTAATCATCAAGCACCGTGGCGGAAACAGATTTTCGAGCGTCTCGGTAGAAACAAGATTTACAATTTAAAAACAGCAAAACCATTTTCGAGCACCGAGACAGAAACATATCGATAAATCTAAAAACATGAAAATGTTAATCAAGCATCGAGACGGAAACACTTTCTTTATCCTTTATAATCAAAATTAAAAGCTCTGAAAACTTTCTTTCTTTATTCTTTTCAAAACTCTTTATGCCAAAAATCAAATACCAAGTTTTCAAAACATGGTTCAAAATATCAGTTCACAATTCAGACTATCAACATCATAGAATCTCTCATACCTCAAAACACCTCAAATTCACATTACTTACTTATACATATACCTATATGAACAACATACTTTTATATACCTATACACATACATCTATTAATATCATATAAATGTGTATTGTTAATCTGAATAATCAATATCAATCAAAATCATGTCACATCATTGTTGGGGTTTTGGCGCGGGCATAGTGGAAGCTCGCGGTTCGGGTGAAATCGTAATTTTAAAACTTTTTAAATTACCAAATAAATTATTCAATATCCAATATGAATAATTCATTCATATTTCACCTAAATATATTTATTCAATATCAAATAATGACAAATAGTTAAGAAATATCGCGAAATTTTTACGAAAATGTTTTTTTCCGCAAAATGGCATAAAACGCGATTTTGACCGAACCAACTACCCAATGCACATGAGGGCTGCCCATGTCAGCCCCAACAGTACTACGACAGTTCATGGGCTGCCTGAACAGTGACCAATTCACTATTTAAGCAGCCGTCACCCGGTTGGCTCAAAAGTCACCCGATAACGTCGTTTTTTTGTCATTTTCGCATATTTCAACTCTGAAACAGTTTCCGGTAATTGTTCCAATACCCAAAACACATCCAATACATTTATATGACAAAATTTTCATCACCATAAACCCAGTTTTCCAGATCTGATCCAGAAACCAAAAATATCAATATTTCATGTTTTAATCCAATTTTTCTTAACATTAATCACGACACTAACCCAAGCCACCACCAATGAAGCACCCAAGAAAAATTTTAGGCATTACAAGAGTGGTCATAAAACTCTAGAATGGCAACAAGTCATCAAATGATAAAATTCGAATTAATATTACACTAATATCATCCAATCAAACTTCACGCATGCATCTAGCCTCCAAATCCATCCTCCAAATCAAAAAGGCCCAATTTATAAGAAGTAAATAAACCCTAGAACCATTCTATTAATTCAAGAACAAGAAACTAATTTTCTAAACTTAAGAATATTAAAGATTACCTACTAATCTTCAACTTTCTTTAAGCTTTTCCTTGAATTCTTCACTTTCTTCTTCGTTTCTTCAAACAAATATTTGAGAGCTTTCTTTAAGGGAGGTTTTGGCCAAGGCTTGGAGAATGAAAGGAAAAACAAAATTTTCACTTTAAAATTCAAGCCAAAACCGACCTGGGGGATATTTTAGTCATTTGTACAATTCAATCTAATTAAATAAAGATAAGCTTTAAGTTTGACAAATCAAATTTGCACACTTCAAGCTTAATTAAAATCATGCCACATATAACCAATAATAATCAAACATATTACATAACATTTATGTAATATAGATATTATTTAATTATTCAAATATTTAACATTTAAATATCTAAATAATTAATTAATATAATTATTATCATATATGTATTTTTATTTACATTAAATAACAAATACATATACTAATAACATGTGTCAAAGTCTTATTTGACAAATAATTAATATGTATCAAATCAAATCTTGTATCTAATACAAATACAAATTAATTATTAATTGACCAAAATCCTCTAAAGCATGTGTTTTCGTTTAACCAATTAAACGATTCGAATTAACTTATTTAATCCGATGAAGTATTATGAATAATCTGTATTATTCATAACGCATTGCCCAAGTGCTTAATGAGTACACTTCGTATTGTGAGACTCTCTAAGTTTAGGTTTATCTGTTATGAAATCCAATTTCGTTTCCATAATTCACCCACTCATGAATTATGACGACCACTGATAATCACGCTAGACTATGCAAGTCGAGGTCATTGCATACATATAATCCATTCGTCACAGGCTATCCATATTATACCTGGGATATAGATAAGAACGTAAAATCCTTATGGTATAATATAATCGACTTTCAAATTTATGATCTCTAAATAACACTCGGAACTTGCTTCCGAAGTTATACCACGGCCATGGATTTACTAGATCGCAAACACGTGTAGGATACTTATGCCCTGTACATAAGACTGATGAATTCTATCTTGATACGAAATGGATATCATGAGCATCAGTCCCCACCCAACGAACAGGTGGAGGTCTGATCTAAATATATCGGTGACGTGACTGCCATCAAAGTGTGGAGGATAACTCATATATCCACTGTGATATCTCAAGTCGAAGGTCCACTATGCTCGCTCAACTCGAGAAGATTTCTATTGACGTTTGGTGTACTATCTTATAGGAAATCTTCAGTGAGTCGTTCAGTGTTTATCAAATAAATACCTACATATCTATACGAGTCTCCCGAGACTCATGGTTCATTGGGACAAACCATCGGACCAAGTCACGATATACGACATGTACTGATCTCAGAGGATTTTACTAACCGACCCGTGTTAGTAAATCTTAACCAGGAACTTTATTTAAGGATATACAATTTATAGCGACGCTCCCCAATGTCAATTACAAACTACGTTGCAACTGCGCACTACATTGTAAATCCTAGGGTCTTTGTCTAATATACATGTATCACTAAATCAGATTTAGTTTCAATCTAATCATAATTAGATATCTAATCATAATTAGATCGAATATGTATATAAAATACAAGAGGTGCTACCATTAAATAAGTAATATTATGGAAAAATACGTTGTTCATATTCATGAATTGAACATAAATACGATCCGGATTGGCACTCCGAGCACCAACCCTAACAATTTCTCCCACTTTCTCTAGTGCCAATCCACGGTATCATATACACATCTAAATGTGTATCACACACTCATGGCCCTCAAGAGCTCACCTAGCACTCAAAAGGTAGGCAACAACAAGTAAGCCCGCTATAACAAATTGAGTTTGTCCAACAAACCCAATCGTTTCCTTTAACCATCATCATTCATATTTTGTAGAACTCAAGTTCTACATCAATATGACTCAGATGCGATATCAATATTGTGCTATAGCTTTTAAGTTGTATATGTATTTAGAGATCAAATCCAAAATACTATGTAGACAACCGCAAACACAATACTAATATCAAAACTTCTAATCTATACGGTCACTTTGTAACTTCATAAGTCAATACTTCATAAGTTACAACTAATTCCACTTACATAGTAGAATCATCTATGACACTCCCACTGCATCTTTTCTGACTTTATATGACATAGACCATCGAATGTCATAATTAGACTCAAAATTAATTTGAATCTAATGGTTGCGGATTATATTATCCATGAATAAGAAACTCGTTCTTAATATCTCAAAGATAACAAAGAACATGTTTCAAGACACATCATATGGTCTACAGGGTATCAAAATAATTTGTAATAATTACGATTAAATTGATATCTTTAATCGCACATAATATAGTATTGATTATGCCATCATCCTATAATGCATAAGATTGACTAGACATTCTAATCAATTTCACTTTCGACAAAGGAATCATCCATTACAAAAGATAAATACTATATATAAATGACACACTAACTGTCAAACATGTATACTAACTGTCACATAAATAGTCTTGTTGTGTCCTTTATTAGATCATATCTAATGCACGACTAATAGGGGTATTTCACAAGTCTCTTAGTTTTATATCATTTACGAAACTTTATATCAAATATAATAGAGACTACTCTCACTGCTTTCACAGAGAAAAAAAGACTTAGGTAAATGTTTTACCTTATAAACATCTCACTATTACATTAATAATGATAATGTCTTTAGGATATACAATACTAGAAAGAAATTTATACGCTCCCACTGACCCTACTATCAAATATGTATTCTCTAGGCTTTGATAAAATCAGACAATCTGACTGTATCAAAATTAGAGAACACAAATTTCTGGAAAGCTCACATGAGTCTACAATAGGCTCTATAAGCTAGTATATCAAACTGTGATCTTAGAAGAATTCAAACTCTAGGGCCATCCTAGAATGAACTCTTCAAACAAAGAAACCACAATGGATCTCTCATTCGAATAAACCATTCAGGAACGCCAATTTCCATTCTTTAGCCAAAATACATAATTTAATATCAACAATAACCAACAGATCCTTAATTGTTCAGTTAGTGCGACTAGAGACAAGTTTTCTCAGAATCTACAATAGATTACTGAGTATAAATTTTCTCATTATCATACTATAAAGGTCAAACCTTTAACAAGCTCACTATACTTTTACTGCGGAAACAATTTGTACATTTTATGAACAATTTATAACGAAAGCTCAATCAAGTTCCGAAATTGATCGTAGTAAACTATGAACAATTTTAGATCTACAGTTTAATTCTAACTTCCGAAACCGATATCGAATATCGCTCCCACTATAAATTATAGGATAATTTTCTTCGAAAAGAAAATAACTGAATCATTAAGTATTAAATACTTTGTGAATGATTTTAACATCCTATTGAACTTATACGGAAGTTGTCTAAGGGTCTTTTCATCTTATTAATTATGTAGTTCCATTATAGTTTATCACTCTCACATTTGACTTCAATAAGTCAAGTCTTTTCTACAATTGTCAACATCTGATGTTACACACCAAGTAATAAAATGATTTTATTACTCGGGATCGTAGAAAATATATTCTATCAAATAAAATATATTATTCTATTAAATAGAATTAAATATAAACTTTACTTGTACCTCCAAGGCGCAAGTACTTTCAATTATATAACTATTATACAAAAGAAAGATTCAAATCTCAAACCTTTTAAGATTCGAATTTTCTACTTATACATATCATATACGTAACTGTAGAAACTAATGGAACCTTAATTAAAAAGATGAATTAGTGTTACTGGAGCATATCCTCAAGAGTATTGAAAACTAATTCGGTAACACTCAATATCAAATGAATCAGATCATATAAGATTCGATTTCTCCCACTGATCAATTCCATCACGATGGAATCGTAGAAGAATAATATTGAGTAAGAATCACATTCATTAAATAACTTTAGAACTAATTGCCATAAATTCATATGTTTGATCATATCAAACATCCTTGAACAATTCAAAGACTCACGATGAATTTTTAAAAAATATAGTTTTCAACACTTCAAATAGAATATCTTTGAACCATTCAAAATATTCTATCCGCGTTTCATCAGAAACATAATGAAAATTCTCGAACCATTCAAGAAGTTCAATATATATATATATACTTTTATAAACACGTAACTAAGTCATGACAATTCATTAACTAAGTTACGAAGTAAAGAAAACTATCCAAGGCAATTTGTAATTCATTAAACTACATACATCCAATGTATTAGTTTAATAAATCTGTGGTCCAATGGCGATCATTAGTTAAATGAGATTTAATCATATCCTGAATACAATATTCATTAAATGGATAAGGATATATAGTGTGATCTTATATCAGACCATTCTTTACCATACGGAATAAACATCTAATGCTTATGTGATAAAATCTCATAAAACAATGTTCTAAGTTATTTAGTTTACCGAATATTTTTCTTAATGTTTATCTCTTCATCAATGACACTACTAGTCATATTAAAATATGTAATAACTGTTTATTTAGAAAAATTAACTATCCAATAGTCATAAGTTCTGATATCAAATATCAAAACAATCATTAAACATTAATTTAAATAACTAGATGGGAGATCTGGTATCCAATAACTACAGTTGTCGTATTGTGAGAATCGATATTCTCTATACAAAACTATACACATCTCGTTCTTTAGATTCATAATTTACCTTTAATTATTCACAACAATTGTAAATAATTGATTAGCAAACTGTGTCAAACACGTGACTTCTAAAAGTCATTATAGCCAAGAAACGTCATTAGAAGATAAACAAATACCTAATGGAGTTTTCTTAATGCCAGTCAAGAATCTCGAGACATGAACTAATTCACATCAATTCTTACTGCACAAGAAAATATTCTCTCTAAACAATAATATCCTAAAACAGATATCTATTTAGATTACTGATCGTGACTTAGTAACTAAGTCACTAACCATCTTGATTTTCAAGAAAATCGGAACAACAGTTCCCGATGGTTTTGACTAATCTAACAATATCCAAGTCTACCAACACTCTAGAACATATTCTAGAAATACGCAACCATAAGTGAAGTCAGAAAACATATACAAATAATATGCATGTAGTGGATTAGAAGTTTAATTCTATTAACAATATAGAGCAATTTTTCATAATATTATGCACTGCCTTAGTTATGGATTTTTTAACCCAGCAATGTCTCCCACTACTTTACGTAATACCGTAATCCCCAACGGAAAACGGGAATTCAATAATTAAATCGAATTCCATAGTGAGAAGTGGACCCCATGAATATATTTCGACTCACAGCTTCGACACGATCTCGCCTACGTATATTCATTAGGTAGACAACTTATTGTCAATCACACTCACTGTGACTCCTGATTTTGGTCCTGACCGTTTCTCGTTATGACAACTTTGGCACGTTCACAAGGAGGCGTATCAAGGCTTCACTTGCCAATGACAAACTCAAGCTACTGATGTAGTCCTGACAGCTTTGGTATGTTCAGGATTTCCACTTTCACTTGAATTTATCTAGTATCAAATATACATCCGGCATCGATAAAATTCTATCAACTACACCTTCACTGCTTTGGCACTTTCTCGGATGTAGCCATAGAAAGATACCCTTAAACCGTATTGACAAGACGAACCAAGAAACATGCATCCAATACATGTCACTTTACTGCCTTATTTAAGCGGGGATATTCCTCAAGAAAGCATTGCTCTACATCAAATGCAGAATATAATCTAGATCAATTTCTAAATAGTTCAATTATACCTTAGAAAACATAACTTAACTTAACCATTAAATTTCTGTTACGTTTCCCGTTAGCGTAGAACTAAAAGTCAAGAAACATCTAAATTACATGCATATGCAAACATCAAAATTGGATTATATATCATATATCAAGCATGACAAATGTAATGGATGAAGGATCAAACACGGTCTGATACCAATTTTTTTGAGGTTTTGGCGCGGGCGCAGCGGAAGCTCGCGTTTCGAGTGAAATCGTAATTTAAAACTTTTTAAATTACCGAATAAATTATTCAATATCCAATATGAATAATTCATTCATATTTCACCTAAACATATTTATTCGATATCAAATAACAACATAAATAGTTAAGAAACATCGTGAAATTTTTACGAAAATGTTTTTCTGTAAAATAGCATAAATGCATTTTTCACCGAACCGACTACCCAATGCACATGAGGGCTATCCAGGTCAGCCCCAACAGTACTAGGGAAGTTCATGGGCTGCCTGAGCAGTGACCAATTCACTATTTGGTCAGTCGTCACCCGGTTGGCTCAAAAGTCACCCAGTAATGCCGTTTTTTTCCGTTTTCACATATTTCAACTCCGAAACAATTTCCGGCAATTGTTCCAATACGCAAAACACATACAATACATTTATATGACATAATTTTCATCACCATAAACCCAGTTTTCCAGATCTGATCCATAAACCAAAAATATCAATAGTTCATGTTTTAATCTAATTTTTCTTAACATTAATCACATTAATCACAACACCAATCCAAGCCACCACCAATGAAGCACCCCAAGAACAATTATAGGCATTACAAGAGTGGTTATAACACTCTAGAATGGCAACAAGTCATCAAATGACAATTGAATCAATATTACACTAATATTATCCAATCAAACTTCACACATGTATCTAGCCTCCAAATCCATCCTCCAAATCATAAAGCCCAATTTCTAAGAAGTAAATAAACCCTAGAACCATTCTAGTAATTCAAGAACAAGAAACTAATTTTCTACACTTAAGAATATTAAAGATTACCTACTAATCTTCAACTTTCTTTAAGCTTTTCCTTGAATTCTTCACTTTCTTCTTTGTTTCTTCAAACAAATATTTGAGAGCTTTCTTTAATGGAGGTTTTGGCCAAGGCTTGGAGAATGAAAGGAAAAACAAAATTTTCACTTTAAAATTCAAGCCAAAACCGACCTAGAGGTATTTTAGTCATTTGTACAATTCAATCTAATTAAATAAAGATAAGCTTTAAGTTTGACAAATCAAATTTGCACACTTCAAGCTTAATTAAAATCATGCCACATATAACCAATAATAATCAAACATATTGCATAACATTTATGTAATATAGATATTATTTAATCATTCAAATATTTAACATTTAAATATCTAAATAATTAATTAATATAATTATTATCATATATGTATTTTTATTTACATTAAATAACAAATATATATATATATTAATGGCATGTGTCAAAGTCTTATTTGATAAATAATTAATATGTATCAAATCAAATCTTGTATCTAATACAAATACACATTAATTATTAATTGGCCAAAATCTCCTAAAGCATGTGTTTTCGTTTAACCAATTAAACGATTCGAATTAACTTATTTAATCCGATGAAGTATTATGAATAATCTGTATTATTCATAACGCATTGCCCAAGTGCTCAACGAGTACACTTCATATTGTGGGACTCTCTAAATTTAGGTTTATCCGTCACGAAATCCAGTTTTGTGTCCATAATTCACCCACTTATGAATTATGATGACCACGGATAATCTCGCTAAACTATGCAAGTCGAGGTCATTGCATATGTATAATCCCTTCGTCACTGGCTATCCATATTATACCTGGGATATAGATAAGAACATCAAATCTTTATGGTATAATATAATCGACTTTCAAATTTACGATCTCTAAATAACACTCGAAACTTGTTTCCGAAGTTATACAACGGCCATGGATTTACTAGATCGTGAACACATGTAGGATACCTATGCCATGTACACATGACTGACAGATTCTATCTTGATACGAACTGGATATCATGAGCATCAGTCCACACCCAACGAACATGTGGAGGTCTGATCTAAGTAGATCGGTGATGTGACTGCCATCAAAGTGTGGAGGATAACTCATATATCCACTGTGGTATCACAAGTCGAAGGACCAATATGCTCGCTCAACTCGAGAAGATTCCTATTGATGTTGGTGTACCATCTATTAGGAAATCTTCAGTGAGTCATTAGTATTTATCAAATAAACACCTACATGTCTATACGAGTCTCCCAAGACTCATGGTTCATTGGGATAAACCATCGGACCAAGTCACGATATACGACATGTACTGATCTCAGCAGATTTTACTAACTGACCCGTGTTAGTATATCTTGACCAGGAACTTTATTTAAGGATATACAACTTATAGTGACGATCCCCAATGTCAATTACAAACTACGTTGTAACTGCGCACTACATTGTAAATCCTAGGGTCTTTGTCTAATATAAACGTATCACTAAATCAGATTTAGTTTTAATCTAATCATAATTAGATATCTAATCGTAATTAGATAAAAAAAAGTATATAAAAGACAAGAGGTGCTACCATTAAATAAGTGATATTATGGAAAAAGGCATTGTTCGTATTCATGAATCGGACATAAATACGATCCGGATGGGCACTCCGAGCACCAACCCTAACAATCATACCATATAATATTAATCAAATCAAATAACAAACCTATGACTTATATGCTCTCTATGTAACATAAAAATTACCCAGACGATCAGATACCATGTAGCAGTGGTCCCCGACACCTAAATCTCGCTCTGATACCACAACTGTAATACCCCGCTAGAGGTAGGATGCTACCGGCAGGAGACAAGATTGACCCATCTCCATAAGCCTCTGAATTTACCGAAAATTCGGCATGATGTATCCTAAAATTGGACTACCTGGATCACAGTCCAGCATCAAATGAAATATAAGAAGACTTCAAACAAATAAAAGGACCTCAGGTCCACACAAATCTCATCAAAATCATATCCCAGAGGCTCCGCCCATATCATCTATCAACACTCAAGGGCTCTGTGCCCACCACATCATAAACCATCAAAACATTTACTAATATATATACAACAGCGTGCTCAGCACGACAAAATAAAACAATAACCAAAATATCCTTTTTTTTTAAACTTCTATAATTTCTCCTAGGACACTTGCGAGGGTGACTGCAGCTTGGGTGATCCTCGTCTCGAACATGACTTCCAAATTTTTAATTTTTTTTTAAACTTCTATAATTTCTCCCAGAACACTTGCGAGGGTGACTGCAGCTTGGGTGATCCTTGTCTCGAACATGACTTCCAAAGTTGAAATGGTTGACCCATCTGAAAGCCAACCTGCAAAACTAGTAAACTGGTTTGGTGTGAGTTATAAAAACTCAGTAAGTAACCATGCTAGTACTACGAACAAATATACAAATCAATCATATTAGTCATGTTTCAGAATTATCAAGTTAATACGAGTTTTAGAATCATCGGCTTTCTATTATCTCTAATATCTTACCTATCTTAAATGTTCATATTTACATGTTGTCAATACAATGGCCAGACATTCAAAGCACACGAAGCATGGATTCAAAATCACAAAGTACGTCACATAACATCGAAAATATTTCAATACTGAAACATGAGGTCACATATTAATACTTATCACAAGTAAATATCATCAAATCAATAACTCTAACAAACTTCTTTCTATTCGGTTACAACTAACTCTAATACCAAAACGTCTTTCTTCAATACCAAAACAATCTTTCTTTAACCTTCTTTATTCACTGTAACTTTATAATAGCTTAACACTTGGGGTCTATTTGCATTCACACATGTCGTAGCACACTTCCCTTATATACATACAAATACAATTTCAAATACAATTTCAAAATTCTTACACATATACTTACATAATATACTAATATAATTTAACAAACACGCTTTATAACCTCTGACATTCACACTGGTTTCAAATCATCCATTCATTTTGCATCAGCATATACAGTTCATATATATCATGAGTTCTATCAAACATATATATACACTCAAACATATTCACAATCATCATGTAAGCAACCACGAAGCACACATAGCAGTCGACACATCAAAGTTTACATCTTCCAACAATACATACATTCGGCTGATTTACATACACAATGCTCGTACGAGACTCATTACCTATTTTAGAATATGTATGAGATGAATTCCATCCGAACGGATTCGTAACCAGCTCGACTACTATACCTCGAAAACATCAACCAATTAAACCTACATTCATGAAAACATACACATAGCATTACGCGTCCATGTATTTACATGCATCAATACATACATGTAGCCATTTAGCTCATCAATCTTTTCAAAATACATATCATAACATTATTCTTGAACATTTTACTTTAAGACACATCAATACTTACATACTGACAATATGATCATCAACTACTCACTTTATATCATAGCAATACCGAAAAACCCATACCTGTGATGGTCGATTACTTAACCATACATAGTCTCGCACTTCTTTCTCAATAACATCTCTTATCTCTTTTCGTCTTAACCTAAACACTTCAATTATTTATATATATATATATATATAAACATAAATCAACTTTCAAGTATTCATCGCATGGGTTACTTACATGGCTTCACGAGCACTCCAGGTCCTAGTCAAGTCTACGAAAACAAATGGCGAAACATCTTCAGAAACACGACTTACGGAGTTCTCGATTAAACTATGATAAAATCCCGGAACTTTTCGGAACAACTAAATCAAATCCGTTTTCAATGTTTTCAATTCCATTACACTTAAAATATCATTATAAACTAATCCAAATGGTCGGTTAACTTAAATTCTCGGTTTATGTATTTTTAGAAAAATCTTCTGAAAAAATTTCCGCAAATACTACGAAAAGGTCCCGAACCCTCCGAACCTACCCGAATTTATCCAAACATGTTCGTAATATCATAAATAACTTGTAACTATCATCAAAACCAAAACACATCTTTATACGCAAAAATCCACTTTTATCGAAAATTTACATATTCTATCGGATCGATCAAACTCGTTCCATTTTCACTCGGATTCTACCGAATGCTCATATTCAATATATTAACACTCAAAAAATTCAATTTATATCAATACTAGACTATACGAATCTACTGGATACATCTGAACATTTAACTATAAACTTGAAATTTACGGATTTTTACCAGGAGGTCTTACCGAGATTTCGAGGCTATATACGGACTCCAAACGATCCCACAAACCCTCTAGAATCGACGGAATTCCAATCGGAGCTACTGTTCACTATGGGTCACTATTCATCTTAATCTTCCTCTCTCATTTCGCGTGCAACCGAGCACAGATTGAAAAATTGTCAGTGCCATCTTGTAGTACTCTTCGAGAGATTCGATTTGGCGGGTGGCTCGGGCCATGAAACGAAGCGACAAACCAGGATCGAGAGACCCATATGCGCGTATAAATCACCTTGGTTTCACCGGATTCATGCGTCCCTTGGCCTGCCGCCGGCAGCTGGAGGGTGGGGGTGAGCCGATGATCCTTTCTGTGGTGGTGCGCCGACCGGCGGTGGCGGGAGTGTGGCCGGCGCAAGGAGATGATGATGGCTTCGATTTTTAGGGGTGGGGGTCGTATCTTAGGATTTAGGGAAATTATAAGTATTTTGTAATTTCTAGAAACTTCTAGGTTTATATAGAAAAGTTTCAAAAATTACCACTAGTCCCCCACGAATTTGCACTTTTGTCCTTCTTCATCGACTATTTTTGTAATTCTCAAATTTGAGGCCTTTCATGTGAGAATTTCGAAAGGTGTCCAACATGAAAGTTTTTCGTCTTGGAAATACGAGTCCGATAGTTCAAGAATCAGCTCAATCAGAGTTTGTTTGGAAGTTTTATAGCTGAAACAAGAATTTTTTACGTGTAAAATGATAAAATCAGAATTCACGTAACTGGTTCTCGAAACCACACGTTTTTCAACGAGACCAAGCTTCACTTTTTAAAATATTCTGATCTATTTCTCAACACATAAACTCCGATTTTCGATTACCATTCTGTTCCAAATCCTTATCTTTAATTTGGAAACATTCCAACAGTGTTCCGAAAAACTCGGGATATTACATTACCGCAGCCTGCCAAGCAATATTTTTCATATTATAATCAATTATGGATAACAAATAAGAAAGCAATGAGACTACCTGGTCCGCTACATTGAAACCTACATGATTTTTTGGGTGGTTTCGTTTGGCTGAAGAAATTAAACTTACCGCAAGCTGGGAGGCAACCCACACATTTTGATTTTTTTGATTTTTAGTTTTTCATTTTTTTTCAATTTTGTGTGTGCTATATGTTTGCATGTGTATTTAGACAGATATTTTCGAGAGAAACATGGCCCGCACAACTAAAAATTCTATATATACCAATCAAGATGGTGATGTACAAAATGTACTCCTACACGGTATTGTTGTTCCACTCTCTGTTCTTAATTGTTTTTATTTTGTTACATTGCGGACAATGAAACTACTAAACTTGGGGGTGTGAATCTATATAGCGTGTGTTTATTTGTTGTGTAATTTTTGCCTGAGAAAAAAATTCCTAATGACTATAACATAATTTTGATGATGAGGTTGTTTGTTTTAGTATGAAATGTTAGAAAACAATAAGTGTTTTAATGTCTTTTATGTGTTGCCTTGAGTTAATGATTTAGGTTAGACTTGGTTGCACTTAAAAGAAGGTTTTATCAGTAAAGACCTAGTTAGTTGATAAAGTGACTAGTTGAGATAATAGGTTGACGATGAATGATCGTTTACCTAAATATTTGTCTCTGATTATCATATTTAGAATGTGTGCTACGATTATTTTTTAAAAAAATGAGAAAAAAGAAGAAAATAAAATAAAATAAAATACTATTTATAACCTATAAACGTGAAGCTATCCATGGGTGAGTGTTAGGACCACTATGAGCAGAAATGCTACCTTAAATGGCAGGTTGAGTTAAAAAAAAAAGAAAAAAGAAAACATCAAATTCTTACTACACTGAGCACAATAGTCCGTACAGAGGAATATTAAGATATCAAGGTTGGTTAGACCCATCAAATTCCAGTTTTCAAGATGAAATCACTGAGTTGACTTAGCTAGGTATCAAATTGTACCATACCTTAACACACACACATAAACTGTGAGTCTGACTTAGATAATTTATTCAATACTATGGATATAAGTTGAATCATACACTTTGAAGGTTTCTTTGATTTCATTACTATGCATTCTCTATTGGAGTTTGTGCTTGGAGCGCCAATCCGAATAATGTATTGTACATTATATTTTATTACTTATTAATAAAATAACTATATTTTCATTTCAAACCTTGATAATGGTAATTATTATGTCATAATGCATATTAATGAGATGTATAAATATACAGAGAAAGACACCGACCTTAAAATAGTCATGTAGTAATACTGGACACTATGTGATCTAACATTGGGATAGTATTACTATTATAAACTATTCTTAAAGTAAATATTCATAATCGTTTGTTTTGGAATACGGTTGAATTCCTATAACCTAGAAGACTAGCACATATCGTATATTTGGAATTGGAGTTTCAATGATTTAACCCAATAGAGCACGAGCAATGGAAGTTCGTATAGACATGTGGGTATTCGTTGGAGCAAATACTGAAGGACTCACAAGTGATTTAAAAGTTACGCATGTGCATATTTAGAATAAATTTATGTTTTTGTAAAAATATTTGATATTTTGAAAAATATAATTTTATTTTTAACATGTGTTAATATTGATTTTGATGTTAAAAATTAATTTTGAGTGTTTGGAAGTGTTTAGGGAAGAATGGAAGGAATTAGAGTAAAACACAATATTTCCATTAGCTCTTTAGAAATAGAGCTGATGGAAACAAGAAATAAAAAAAAAAATTATGGTAGTGCACATTCAGTGCACAGTGTGCGCGCTCGTCGATTTTTATTTTCATCATATTTTGAGCTCCCGGACTCTGATTCGTCTTCTGTTTTTTCCTATTCAATAATAATAAATTATATTATTTTATTAAATTATTTACAAATACATTCATGCCTAATATATAGGGATTAGACCCACTTCCGCAATGCGGGGTACCGATCAGACCCTAGAGGTTCCATATCTACCCCAACATTCTCTGAGGATAATTTTTTGCGCAAGAGTTCCCAAGACTTGTTTATTTAATTTTTTCATTGTTTGCTTTTATATTTTTGCATGATTGCATGTGCATGTTAAATGACGTTTGTGAGTATCGTTGCTGCAAGCCCTCACGGGAATATAACTCGTCCACTGGGGCCCCTTAGGGGTTTAAAGGCTTGTTCCATACGTTAAATGCAATCGTGATCCCTACGAAAGTGGCCTAGTTAATTTAGTTACTTTTGTTTGGTTGCTTTTATTTAGTTTTTATGTATTTTTTTGCTCAGAATTAGGAAAATCTTAAGTTTAGGGTGTTTGATAAGTGTGATTTATACCCACTTATTTATATATTTTTAACTTATTATTTTGTTAGATTTTGTGTCATTTTACATGTTTCATAGTTTGTTTTATGTTTTAATGATATGAAGTATTAGAGCAAGGAACCTGGGGCAAATAGACGTGTTTTGAAAGTTTAAAGATACAAATGAAGCAAGTGGAGAAGGAAAATACGAAAAACCACCCATTCTGGCCGAGACTAGGGCGTTGCGATGTAACTTTTGGTGTCACGACGCCACCAGCCATGAAGTACATGCACGTTTGCCCGAGCATGTTGTGTTGCGATGTCCCGGACGGTTTGTAGACTTTAGGAAATCAATTTTCTACACTCACAAAGACTCCCCAAACTTCCCTATAAATACATAGTTCATCCAAAATCTTAGAGAGGGAATGAGACATAATAAGAGTGCTAAAATTTAATAATTTAGAGAGATCCAAGAAGGGGATTGAAGAGCGACAATAGGAGACGAAGGTGGTGACGTCAAAAGATGAAGAGATTTGATTCGGGTTTTATCTTATGGTTTCTTTCTTTAAACTCTTATGGACTGATTATCTTATTCTAGAGGATTATGTAGCATATGTTTAAACCTATTTCTTTGATTACTAATTAATTATTGTGAAGTTTTAAATCAGTTTATTTATATTTTCTTATGTTTAATTCTTCTGGTTTGCTGGCCACAAATTTGATGAATCCATATTTAGAATCTACCACTTGGGAGAGGATATTTTAATTAGGATCTAGAAAATATAACTTATAAATTTTATAGAGTTCGGAGGCCTATAATTCCTTTGAAGTCGTTAACAAAGAATCATATAGCGTAATGAATTATTAATTACTAGATTTTATAGGCATATTAAAATCGGTAACTAATAATATTTTCACTCGACACTTGGGAGAGAGAGTATAATAATTTAGAATTTTGGCTTATAAACTAAGAAATTGAGTAATAATTGATTGGCATAACAAATACATAAGGGATAACTAGGTGAAATCAGATACTAGAATTCCTCTCGTTCTGACATTTCTTAATTAAACATTTTGATTTTTCGCTTCTTTAGTTTTTAATTTTAATTTAGTTTAAATAAAGTTAAGTTTATTAATTATAGTACTTAATGTGAATTTGATTTCAATTCATGTGGGTTCGACACTTCTTATTTATCATTTACTAAAACTTGACACCGTATACTTACGGTACGATAATCTCGCAACATTTATCATGTCATCTCTACCGAGTCGCTAACCCTATAATGCTCTAAATCCCTAACAATGGTGAAAGTAAATTTTAGCAACGCAAGAATATAGCCAGAAACAGAAACCTGACTCGACCTACTCATATGAATCTAAACCCATAACAAAACCTAGAAATACATGCCTATCACAGAAATGCAAACACAGAAATCAAACATAAAACACAACAAAAGCATCAAGAAATCCAGAAACATATGCCCCAAATCATTAACAACCAGAAACATGCCTCATGTTCATCATGTTCAAACAAAAACCATAAAAACTCATAAATACAACATGTTCATCATTCGAAGCATATGATTACCATGCAAAAATACTGAAATGTAAAGCATGCCCAGAGTAAGAAAATAAATGGGGGTCGAGAAACATTTACTGCTATGATGATGGTTGAAGATGAAGATTGAAGGCCGTTGAGAGAGATCAAAGTTTGATAATTGTGTTTTATACCCACTTATTGATATATGGTTAGCTTATTATTTTGTTAGGTTTCATGTGATTTTATGTGTTTCATAGTTTCTTTTATGTTTTATTGATATGAAGCATTAGAGCATGGATCTTGGGGGAAATGGACATGTTTTTGGAGCTTAAGGATGCAAAGGAAGCCCGCAGGGAAGGAAAAATGCAAAAACCACTCATTCTAGCAAAGAGGGAGGCATCGCGACCCCACTTCTGATGTCGCGACGCCTAGGCATGAAGAATTCACCATATTTTCCCCCGAGAAGCAGGCATCGCGATGCCCTATAAGATTTTCAGAATCATAAGATATTTATTTTCTACAAGCAGAATGATTTCATGACTTCTCTATAAATACATAAGTGCGTCCAAAACCCTAAAGGGGGAGACTTGGACACAACTATAGAGTTCAAAACATAAAATTTAGAGAGAACCTAAGGAGATTGAAGAGCAAGAAGATGAGACGAATGTGGTGACGTCCGAAGACGAAAGAATTCATTTCAGGTTTTGTATTCTAGTTTTCTTCTTTAAACTCTTATGATGTTTATTATGTTCTTAACTCAAATTTTGTTGTTCTTTAATTTAGTCATAAACTAATTTTATTATTCTAGAGGATGATGTAGCTTATGCTTGAACCTATGTATTGATTGTCAATTAACTTTTACGAAGTTTTAATTCGGTTTATTTATATTTTCTTGTGTTTAATGATTCTGGTTTGTTGGCCATAAATTAGATGATTGCATGTTTAAAATCTATCACTCGGAAAAGGAGATTTTGAATAGGATCTAGAAAATATAACCTATGAAATTTATAGAGTTTAGGAGGTCTTATAATTCATTTGAAGTCGTTAATAAAGAATCACACGCATAATGCGTTATTAATTACTAGATTTTATAGGGATATCGAAGTGAGTAATTTATAATATTTTCACTCGGGAGAGGGAGTAGAATAATTTAGGATTCTTGGATTATAAACTAAGAAACTGAATAATATTTGATTGGCATAATAAATACATAGGGGAGAGTTAGGTGAAATCAGACTGTAGAATTTGTCTCATTTTGATCTTTTTCAGTAAAATCGTTTTGACATTTTACTTATTTAGTTTTTACTTTCCATTTAGCATGATTTAGGTTGTTTTTTAAATAAAGTTAGGATTAGTAATTATAATACTTAGTGCAAATTGTTAGGAAGCGGCCGCGAGTGCGCAGCGGAAAATAAAAATTATTATGCCGCTTTCCCTTTGCCCAAGACCCATTTGTTTTGATTATTCTACAAGCCTAGGCATGTTACTATATATTCTAAGCATAAAAATCATAAAACATGCAAAGAACATAAACCTAAACATGCTAACTATCATAAGAACTCTAAATAAAATAAAGAAAGAAAAAGACTTACTTGAACCGTAGACTCATCCAGTCATCCCTCCAATCTACAAGCTTTTCTCGAACTCAGCAAGCTCTTCCACGTTCCAAAGAGCCACCCAAGTGTGTGGCCTCTAAAGATGCACACACCAAATCCAAAACTCAACGGCAAGATTACGCCTTGAGTGCATGGGTATTTTGCCCTTGGTGCTAGCCTAGGCAAATACCTCAAAACTTTTAACTCGAGGTTCCTCTAGTCAATTAGACTTAAGGATCCTCAAAATCAGTGGCTTACTCTTAAACTTTAGAGTTGCTCACTTATATAAACCCAAGATATGAAAGGTTTTGGTGTAGCGAATTTGTAAAGAATTCTTTGAGTTTATATAGTGCTCCAAAGATAACAAAATTAATTAAGAATCTGATGTGGGATAAAAGCTAATTTAATCTTAGCCATTGGATCTTAATTTAGTGGTTTAATGAGATTATAAAACCCTAATAAGAGTTTGGGCCGAATTGGAATTCAAAACAAATAACAAAATTTTTTTTTACTATTCATGTGAATAGTATTTTTTTTTATTCCAATTCCCAAAGTGGCCCCATCGTCATTCACCAATCCATAAGCCACTATGGAACCTCATAAATGATCTGTTCAATAATTAAACACATTGAACCATTTATGAACAATTCCTACAACAATCTTATATGCTGTTATATTTGTACTGTGCATTGTTAACCATTGATTTCGACTTTGTTGTGTGTGACCTTTTGGGTTCCCCTCAAGTTGGACATGAAATGAATCGTGATAATTTAATCGAACATAAATTATTCTCCGATCAGATGGTCGTTCGATTTAAATGACCAAGGTTGACATCTAGCAACATGCCAAGGCCCCCAAATGAGAATGAAAGATATATATACTCATTCTGTATGTGATTTACATATGATACGGTCCATCGCCTCACTGTATCCCCACCTATTGATCTAGGGTATGGAAAGTGTCTACCCATATGGTCAAAGGTATGATGTTAATAGTGTCATGAACTGTGCTAACCCAAGAACCTCACATGATTCTTCCGTTGTGGCCACAGTCTCAAGCACTGATCACACATATCAACCTGCGAACTGGAATACTACTCTTATAAGAAAATATTATCCGAGAGAGTGGCGATTCCCAGTTGTATCTTTACAAACTTCATATGTTTCAACAAATGACCCAATCATACCCTTATGATCGGATCTTTTGAACCGGGGAAGGAGAATGTCAAAGTTATTTGATCCACACATAAGATTGTAAAGACCTCAAGTCAAAGGACTAGTCATATAATCGATACATGAAAGTTCTCACAGACACATGGGATAAACACTCCATATGAAAACTTTCGGTGGTCAGTTCGATAGACACGAGCAACTCATGCATCCATGTGATACATCAAGCGGACGGATCTCCGCTAGTAGCCTATGATATCGGCTACCCCACTTAAGGGTGGATCATATCATCATGCTAGTCTCTCCGCTTTTTGAACGCCCAGATTATTCACAAAACTATTATTAGGAATATTTAAGAGTAATGATTCTCATAAGGCGTGGAAGCCATCGTCTTATTACTCCAAGGGCTTTATTACAGTGTTGATGATTCATATAAGTTATGTAAGACACGTATAATAAAGATTGTCATTTTATTAATTAATGAAAATATTACAAATACATGTACATATAGCCCATCCACAAGTTGGGTATAGGGCATATCCCTAACACTAATTGGATTTCAATCCATGTGGTTTCGATATTTTTACTCATCTTTACTAAAACTTGACACCGATACTTACTGTATGAAAATCTTACAACAAGTTTTTTGAGCCGTTGCCGGGGATTGTTTAGTCTTATTCACATTTATAATATTACCAAGTAATCTTAAACTTTAATTTAGATTTTTTTATTTTATTTTATATATGAGGTGTATCCTATTGTTGCACTTACAGCGTAAGTGTCATCCGTCACAACTCATCTTGCAGCATTGATCAATCAAAAGGCCAACAATCTGTTGAAGCTACTGCTGCTAATAGAATGATCTTACCATACTGAGGAGCGATTTTGAGCAAGTCCAGTATGTGAACAATCAGAATTTCAACAACTATAGAGGAAATCATATGCCTAACTATTATCGTCCGAACTTATTATATGCAAATATAAAGAATGCCTTGCAACCTCCTATTGGCTTCAATAATCAAAGAGTTGAGCAAAAACTATCCTTAGAAAACCTGATGAGCATGTTTGTTGCTAAAATTTCAGAGAGGTTTGAGAAGAATGAGTCGAGATTGAACAATATCGAAACACATATGGGAAATATAGGGACAAAAATGAAGTCCTTAAAAGTGCAAATTGGGCAGCTTGATTCTTCCATGTCTAATCAACAAAAAGAGGCATTTTCGAGCAATACCAAAGTCAATCTTAAGGACCAGTGCCAAACCATTACCTTCATAAGTGGGAAATAGATTAGAGATACCCATAAGGACTTAGGCAGTCAATGCAAAGAAGCGACACTTCAAGAGGAAACTGTGACAAAAGAAGAGAATAATACATCAGCTACTTCGTCTAAGCCACCCCAATCCCGAAGATACTTTTTCCATATCCCCATCGGTTTCAAAGGAAGAAAATGGATGATCAATTTTCCAAGTTTTTTTATATCATTAAAAGGATCCATATCAACATCCATTCAAAGACCCGCTAAAAAATGCCTAAATATGTGAAGTTTATGAAGGAGGTGATGTCCAAGAAGAGGAAGCTGGCTGATTTTGAAATAGTAGCACTCACATAGGAGTGTAGTGCCGTTATACAGAAGAAGCTCCCTCCAAAGTTGAAAGATCCTGGCAGCTTTACCATATTATGCACGATTGGAAATCGATATTTTGGTAAGGCACTGTCCGATTTGGGTGCGAGTATCAATCTCGTGACCTTATCCATCTATAAACAATTGGGTCTAGGAGAGGCAAAGCCAACCATCAACTAGCAGATAGGTCTTTCACCTACCCACGTGGAATAGTAGATGATATGTTGGATAAGGTGGATAAGTTCTACTTTCTTTCTGACTTCTTGTTCTTGATATGGAGGAGGATTATGACGTCCAAATCATCATTGGGAGACCTTTCTTGGCAACAGGCAGAAAGATCATTGATGTGTAGAAAGGTGAATTAATAATGCGAGTGCAGAATGAAGAAATCACATTTAGTGTGTTCAAAGTCATGTTGAGTCCTTAAGGTGATGAAGAATGTCGCATGATAGACATTATAAAGAAGGGAGTTGCAATGGACAAGAACCATATTTTATGTGTGTCTCCATGTATTCAAGCCAACACGTAGAGGGAACCAATATTTAAGCAACAAATGAGCATAGTGAAGCCCTGTAAATAAGATTCTCCATAGCCAGACCCGAAACAGATCCCAATGCACCGTAAAAAGAGGAATTCAAGAGTCAATGCTCGCATAAAGATGATATATGGAAATCTAAAAAAATTGTCGAGCTAATTTTACCGCATGTGCAGTCTATAATTTCAAACTGGCGAAAAATCTACAGATCCTGGCCCAAGGTTTGAGCCAATAGCTTAACCATTAAAAGACCATGGGTGACTTTCCATAGTTACTCTGCCACAGCCAGCCGAGTGGTTTTTTCATATCATTACAACCGGTGGATACCAAAGAAGAAGGCACATGAGACTACCTGACCCGCTAAATTAAAGCCACCGTAACCACTTCGGTGGTTACATCTGGTTGAAGACGTTAAACTTAGCGTTAGTGGGGAGACAAACCATGCATTTAATTTTTATTTATTTTCTTACTATAGTTTTATTTTATTGTGTTTTATTTACTTATTTATTAGTTTGTCTGTGTATTTATACATGTACTTGCGCAACCCACACAGCCTGCACAACTAGAGTCTGACCCACATGAACTTGATCAACTCCATGTATGGTATTGGTATTCTTCACTCTTATTTTTATATTTATCTTACATCGAAGACAATGCAAGTTTTAAGTTTGGGGTGTGTGTATGTTGATGATAGTTTTTGATAGTTTTTTAAATTTTTTCATAAGTAGTAAAACATATGTCCAAATGATGAGTTTTGTTTACTTTGGGATGAAATCTTAGAAACAATAAGTGCCTTAATTAACTCTTATCTGATGCCTTGAGTATGCGATCTAGGTTAGACTCGTAAGCACTTAAAAGTAAGTTCTAGCAGTAAGAGCCTATGTGGTTGATAACGTGACTTGTTGAAGAAACTGTTGAAGATGAATGACTGTTTGTTTAGATATATGTCTCTATTTGTAATTATTTCTGATATATGGTATTTAAAAAAAGAAAAGAAAAAAACAGAAAAGAGAAGAATACTTTGAAAAAAAAGAAGAAAAAGATCACCTATAATCGATAAGTGTGAAGCTACCCATGGCGCGTGTTAGGACCACCATGAGGAGAAATGCTACCTTAAAGGGTAAGTGAGTCAAAAGATTAAAAATAAATAGAAGTCATACCATATCGAGCTTAATAGGAAAATATAAAGCACTTTTGAGATACCTAAGTTGGTTAGACCCATCAGATCCCAATTTTTGAGACGAAATCATTGAGTTAACTTCCTTAGAAGTCGAGATGCGACCGAACCTTACACACACACACACACACACATACACACAGTAAGTCTAGCTTAAATAATTTATTCAAGAACTTAGATTTTAGTTGTATTGAGTACTTTGAAGGTTCTTTGATTTCATTATTAGGCATTCTTTGAGGATAATATTATGTAACTATTGAGACTATTTTGCTTGCTTTTATATTTTTGCATGATTGCATGTGAGTGAATGACGTTTGTGGGTGTTGTCACTGCAAACCCTCACGAGACTATAACTCGTCCACTAGGGCCACCTAGGGGTTTAAAGGCTTTTTGCATACGCTAAATGCAATCGTGATCCCTACGAAAGTGGCATAGTTAATTTAGTTACTTTTATTTGTTTAATTTTATTTAGTTTATTTAGCCTTTTGCTCGGGACTAGCAAAATCTTTAAGTTTGGGAGGTGTTTGATAAGTGTGTTTTATATCCACTTATTGATGCATGCTTAGCTTATTATTTTGTTAGGTTTCATGTCATTTTACATGTTTCTTAGTTTGTTTTATGTTTTATTGATAGGAAACATTAGAGCATGGATCTTGGGGCAAATGGACGTGTTTTGGGAGCTTAGGGATGCAAAGGAAGCACGCAGGGAAGGAAAAATGCAAAAACCACTCATCCTGGCAGAGAGGAAGGCGTCGCGATGCCCAAGCATGAAGAATTCGCCATATTTTTCCTGAGAAGCAGGCGTCGCGATGCCTTGGAAGATTTTCATAATCATAAGAAGTTTATTTTCTATGAGCAGAAGGACTCCAGAACTTCTCTATAAATACATAAGTGCGTCCAAAACCCTAAATGGGAAGACTTGAACACAACTAGAGAGTTCATAACACAAAATTTAAAGAGAACCTAAGGAGGAGATTGAAGAGCAAGAAGAGGAGACGAATGTGGTGACGTTCGAAGATGAAAGAATTCGATTCAGATTTTATATTATGGTTTTCTTATTTAAACTCTTATGACGTTTATTATGTTATTGACTCAGATTTTGTTGTTCTTTGATTGAGTCATGAATTAATTTTATTATTCTAGAGGATGATGTAGCTTATGCTGGAACATATATATTGAGTGCCAATTAACTTTTATGAAATTCAATTCAGTGTATTTATATTTTCTTTTGTTTAATGCTTCTGTTTGTTGGTCACAAATTAGATGATTGCATATTTAGAATCTATCACTCGGGAAAGTGGATTTTGAATAGGATCTAGAAAACATAACCTAGGAAATTTATAGAGTTCGGGAGGACCTATAATTCATTCGAAGTCATTAATAAAGAATCTCAAGCATAATGAGTTGTTAATTATTAGATTTTATATGGATATCGAAATCAGTAATTAATAATATTTAGGGAGTAGAATAATTTAGGATTCTTGGATTATAAACTAAGAAACTGAATAATAGTTTATTGGCATAATAAATAGGGGTAAGTTAGGTGAATTAGACTCTATAATTTATCTCATTATGATCTTTTTCAATAAAATCGTTTTGGCCTTTTACTTATTTAGTTTTTTACTTTCCATTTAGTTTGATTTAGATTGTTTTCTAAATAAAGTTAGGATTAGTAATAATAGTGTTGGAGCGGATGTGGAACCCCTAGGGTCGGATCGGTGCCCCACGTAGCGAAAATGGGTTTAACCCGTGGATATCACGTATGGATGTAATTTTAAATTTTTTAACAAAATTCGGTACGCAGAGCGCATGTCGCGCGTGCTACAATGCGCGTGTTACAGTGCGCGGGCGCACTGTGCGCGCACTGCCCACTGATTTTTTTTATTTCATTTGAATTTCATTCTTCAGCCTTCAGCTAAACACTCTCAAAACAGACAAAATTAATTTTTAACATCAAAACCAACATCAACATATGTTATAGAATAAAATTCAAGTTTTTCAAAATAACAAATATTTTTACAAAATATAAATTTATTCTAAATACGCACTTGCGTAAATTTTGAATCCAAAACACAAACCAAATTAAAATCCCAATAAGAAATGTCTCGTGAATAATTCTAGGTCACCTAAATGTGGTTAAGTGATTCTAGAATAGTAGCCATAGCTCTAAACCTTAATCTAGAGTTCCAAACTCTAATTTTATGTTTATGTCTAACATAAATATTTTGACCCAATTACAAGCATATTGTGTTTATACTTCCAAAGCATCATAACACAATTAATTAGCCTAATTTCAACATTATGTATCTAATACATAATTCAACACTATATGTCTCACTAATAAAAATATAGCTTTTAGACAAGATCAAACTTACCTAGCAAGGTTGATTTAAAGATCCAATCTACTTCTTTTTGTTGAAATGTTTGGAGAACTTCCAAGGATTAGCTAGCTTGACTCTAAGATCCAATCTTGATTCCAATACTAGCAAGCTTCACCTCAAGATCCAATATTGATTTCTCCTAGATGAAATGTTGTAGAGTCCTCACAAAGCTTCTCTAAACACTTCTCTAACTTAGGCTAATTTCTCTAATACTAGCTTGTATTTAGTTTTCTCAAGCTTTTATTTTTCTTAATTAAAACCTTCCTAAAGCTTGCTATTTATAGCAAAAATTAGGCAATTTTCAATTAATAAAAATTATAATCAACTTTTATATGGGCTTAATCCAATTTGTCCAAATATGTATAATTAGGTGTGACTAATCTCCATTGTCTACCAATTTGATTTAATCCAATTAAATCAAGACAAAGATTAGGAAATGGATTAGTTAAATCTTTGCCACTTTGATTTAATCCAATTAAATCAAGCCAAATATCCTTAAATGGTAGAGATAATTATGATTTTACAATTAAGACCTTGTATAAGTGTTGAATTAATCCAATTAGTCCAATTAGGTCAAAGTAAATAATCAATATTATCCAATAACACTTGATTATCTTAGTTGATAATTATAATATCGAATATTATCTTTTATAAAAAATAATCGGCTACCCAAGTGCTCAACAAGTACACCTCATATTGGGACTCTCTAAGTTCAAACACGTTCATCACATAACCTTAGCTAATATGTACGCAATTCGGCCACCTCCGAATTCACGAAGAACACGAACGACCTTTCTGAACTTTACAAGTCAAGATCATCACATATGTTTAACAATCCCTCCGTCGTAGGCTATCTGAGTTGTGTATAGGAAACATAGAATATACCATCATGTTTCTGAGGTGCACATCTCATGTCGACATGTCCACGATTCTTCATAAGTGATGCGATCCATCGTAGGTGATCGACTTTGGCCAAAGCTTTAAGAATCGTGACTTTACTAACGTGGATACATAAACCCCTTATGGTACACATACGGACTGGCAGATCCTATCTTACTTCGCACTTTATTATTGAGTGCATCGATCCGCACCCAATGGACATCTAGAGGCCAGACCATGAAAGGTTTCTAACATACATGGCATCAAAATGTGGAGGATATCACACAAAATAAATGCTTTCATATAGTCAAAGGATTACATATGCTACTCGACTCGAGGAGATTCTTATTTACGGTGGTGTGTACTTCCAACTATTAGGAATCACATGTGAGTCATTCAGTATTCTGTCCAACCAATACCCACACGTCTATACGAGCTTCCAAAACTCATGGTATATTGGGTTTAACCATTAGAGCTCTAATGCCAATATACGACATGTGCTAGTCTTCTAGGTTACATGAATTCGACCGTATTCCAAAACCAACGACTAGGAATATATATACTTTAAGAATAATTTACAATAGCAATACTTATCTCAATGTCGGACCACCTATTGTCCAGTGTTACTACAAGACTATTCTAAGATCGATGTCATTCTTAGCATATCTATACATCAATCTAATACACATAATGACAATACCATTAATAAGGTATGAAATGAAAATATAGTTATTTGATTAATAAATAATAAAATGTACAATTTATATTGGCACTCCAAGCACCAACTCCAACAAACTCATATTTGCTTAGTGCCAATCTGGATGGTACTGCTGTCTCATCTCCTCCACATGTTTATCGAATAACTTAGGATGTAAAGCCTTTGTAAGCGGGTCTACTATGTTGTTTAGTCCTTGAACCTTCAAGATCACTATGTCTTTTCTTTCAATCATCTCTCTAATTACGCGGTATTTTATTCCACGTGCTCAAACTTGGAATGTGCCCCCAGCTCCTTAGCCTACTCAATAGCTCTGTTATTATCATAGTACAATAAGATTGAATCCGCAATACTAGGCATAACTCCAAGTTCTGTGATAAAAGTTCTAATCCAAACAGCTTCTTTAGCGGCTTCTGAAGCCGCTATAAATTCCGCCTCAGTGGTGAAATCAGTTGTTGAGCCTTGCTTTGAACATCGCCAACTAACCGCACCACCGTTAAGGATAAATATGTAACCTGATGTAGATTTTCTATCATCCGGATCTCCCGGGAAGTCGGAGTCTGTATAACCCTTAACTTGTACCATATTTTCTCCATTTATTATAAACTTATCCCTAGTACCTTTAAGATATTTCAGGATATGTTTCACGGCTCTCCAATGATCATTACCTGGATCAGATTGATATCGGCTGGTCACACTGATGCCGAAACTGATGTCAGATCTAGTATATAGCATATCATACATTATGCTTCCAATAAAATAAGCATATGACAAGTTAGACATCCTAACTGTCTCTTCCTCAGTCTTATATGCCATTTTCTTTGAAAGATGTATGACATATCGGAAAAGTACATTTACTACCTTGCAATAGGTAAAATCATACATTTCTAACATCTTATCTATGTACGTCGATTGCGACAACCCTATAAGCTTCCTAACTCTATCCCGATAGAGCCTTATACCTAGTATATAAGAAGTTTCACCCATATCTTTCATGGAGAAGTTTTTGCAAATGTATGCTTTCACACTTTACATCAATCCTATATAATTTCCTATGTTAAGGATGTCATCTACATACAATACTAGGAAAACTATCATTCTCCCACTCACTTTTATTATAAACACATGGTTCTTCCTCGTTCTTGATGAATCCAGATAATCTAATTATCTCATCAAAATGATGATTCAAGCTTCGGCGTGCCTGTTTAAGTCCATAAATAGACTTTTGGATCTTACAAACCAAGTTTGAAGCCTCACTGGATACGAAACCCTCTGAATGTTTCATATAGATATCCTCCTCAAGGAATCCATTTAGGAAAGTGATTTTCACATCCATCTACCATATATCATAGTCGTGATATGCAGCAATGGCTAAAAGAATCCTAATGGATTTTAGCATGGCAACTGGTGAAAAAGTTTAAATAATTTTAGATCCGACTACATATAAAGAAGCAATATTGGACTTAGTTAAACTGGTGAAAAAGTTTAAATAATATCAGAAGGCCTTGATATTCTATTCGACTTACGTAGAACATGTGTTATAGATCTTTCACCTATTTGGATCTTTGGTTCCATCTCAGGTTTCCTTACTGTTGGGATCAAACTCATCAAGTTCAATCTTTCTACAACTCCCACTATTTCTCAAAAATTCATTTTCATGAAAAGTGACAAAGCGAACAACAAATACATTTTATTGCTCAGAATCATAGAATTGATATCCCAAAGAGTTTTCAGGATATCCAACGAACCTATATTTATACCCTCTGGGTGCTAGTTTATCATGTTGCGCGATTCTAACGTATGCAGGACAACCTCAAATCTTTAAATATCTAAGACTTGGATTTCTACCAAACCATATCTGATAGGGGATCATGGAAACAGCTTTTGATGGAACCCTATTAAGTATGTGGGCAACAATTAGTAAAGCATAACCCCAAAAATAATAAGGAAGATCTGTATAGCTCATCATGGATCGCACCATATCTAATAAAGTACGATTTATATGCTCAGACATTGTTCCTCGTAGGCTATATTGGGCCAGAATTCCATTCTCCCTTAAATAACTTATGAATTATTTACTCATGTATTCACTGTCTCAATTTGATCTAAGACACTTGATAAATTTAATGGTCTGTTTTTCTACTTCGTTTCAGAATATTTTGAACTTGTCAAATGTTTCCGACTTATGTTTCATCAGATAGACATATCCATAGCTAGACTTATCATCTGTGAAAGTTGATGAGTGGTAAATGTATCACTATTTCCCACTCATTTGACCTAATATTTTGTATAGATCCTTGAGTTTTGTGAATATTTTGATGTGTTTTGTGTTATTTTGTAGATAAATAAAGTTTCAGGACATTCTGGAGGTGATTTGGGGACAAAACAGTGAAAAACAGACAAAATGGCAAAATCATCATTTCACGCGTCGTGACGCCTAATGTGCGCCGGAAGCTGCTAACATACACCAGCGACACATGTCAGAATCTGAGAAGTTTGACTTGCTAACGTGTGCCGAACTTTGCTAACGTGCGTCGTGCCACATGTCAACATCACAGCCGATGTACATCGTGCCACGTGTCATAATCATATGGTGCCGACAATCGCCATCGCCACGTGTCATCCACGTAGGCGTCCACATCAGCAACATGCCAAGTCAATGTGCCACATCATCGCCATGTCATCATCAGCCAATCATTGCATGCCATGTGTCACAATCCTATGGTGCCGACAATCCACACCGCCACGTGTCACCACGTTATAGCCACGTCAGCGCCACGTCAGCACAATTATTGAGTTAATCATCCAAAATGCCACGTCAACAGATAAGAATCCGAAGCAACCAATCAGCGACCGACACGTGGCAGTGTTGCGACGCAAGAGCAATTCACGCGTCGCGACGCGTGAGGCTTATGGACGCCTATAAATTCAGCTCGAAATTTCAGTTTCAGATGTACATTCCTTTCTGTAATTCTCTGAATAAATAAGGAGTTTGTATCTAGTTTTCTTTAAATTTCAGTTTTGTAATTAATTTTATTTACTTTCTGTAATAGTAATTTACTTTCTTTACTTTTTCAGTTTTTACTAATCAGCTATGAGGAGGTAACTTCCCCCTGCTAGGGTGAAAGGTAAAACTTTTATTACTGCTATTTAGATTAATCTCCCTTAATTATAATATATTCACTATTTAAAACTTGACTTAACAAGGATACCGCTATATTGGTCGGTTGCTAATCAATTATAAATTGGTTTTAACCTAACTAAGCATGGATACTGCCTGGTTGGTCGGTTGGTAATTATCGCATATATGGCTGGTTTATGGAAAAATAATGATACCGCCTTTATGGTCGGTCGGACTTAATTTGAGTTAATCAGGGTACCGCCTATATGGCTGGTTGGTAATATCACACAAGTTAATATATTATATTAAGGGAGATATCTAAAATAGTAGCGATAAAAGTGGATCCTTTAACCCCTAGCATTTTCTTTTATTGTAATTTCCTTTATTTACTTTTCAGCATTTTACTTTATGTCTTTTATTTTTTTTACTAGCCCTAGTTATGTGTCGTAACTAAGTTAGTTATCTGGGATTGTGATGAATTCCAATATCACCGGTTTATAAGGGGTTATTTTTATAGTTTGGGTAATTTAAAGGTTTACTTATTATGTCTTAAGCTTAATGCTTCTTGTTAACTGGCCATTAATAAGATTGATCTGGTAAACTTAAAATAAACTTGCAAAGGAATTTTAGGTTTTAGCCCTAGAGTTAATATCCCACAATATTCTTTGATGATAGATAACCCTTTAATAGATTTCCTTACATGATAGACATATACCTGTCGGGCGGGGTAGCCATAATTGGAACTTAATCTTAATAAATCCAGGTAATTTGGTTGACATAGACATATGGTTCAATTGGGTTATACTGTGTATTTGCATCTGACCATCGACATAGACTTTTGCATAATTTCGTGTTCCAAGTTAGTAAACCGATATATTACACAAACATGAATTAACCACTCATCTTTAAAAAGATATTGGAATAAATCAAAACCCTGGATAGTTTTATAAATTTTAATTTTCCTCAACCTACTTTCGCTCAATTTTATTTATTTGTTTTTAAGTTTAAATTCATCACCCAGTCAATCAATCAGTCTGTTAGATATTTGTAATCATTTGGCCAAAGATGTTGGAATCAAGGCCAAGAGTTTGAAAAAGAACCAAAAATGAAAGAATGGATTGCAGAAATATTCAAAAAGCAACAAGCAGCATATGATGCTATTTTTCAAAGCCAATCTGCTTCCATCAATGCATTGGAAAATAAAATTGGACAATTGGCCAATGCTCAAAGTTACAGACCGCCAGGGAATCTTCCCAGCAACACAAAACCAAATCCAAGGAACCGAGGGAAGGAACAATGTCAAGCCTTTACCTTGAAAAGCGGCATTGAGATCAATAAAGATGTTGGAATCAAGGCAACTATTGAAGAAATTCCAAAAGATGTAGTCCCACAGATGGAAGAAAAAGAAGCAAAGGAAAAAGATCAAATCACTCCACCTCCACCTTTTCCTCAGTGTCTTCAGAAAAAAAACTGGACAAGCAGTTTGCTCGATTCCTGGAAGTGTTCAAAAAACTGCATAACAACATTCCATTCGCAGAAGCCTTCGAAGAAATGCCCAGCTACATCAAATTCATGAAAGACATTCTTTCACGAAAATAGAGATTGGGAGATTACGAGACAGTAGCATTAACGGAAGAGTGCAATGCCATCATTCAGAGGAAACTTCCCCCGAAGTTGAAAGATCCTGGCATTTTTACTGTCCCGTGCACCATTGGAGAACACTACATCGGTAAGACTTTATGTGATTTAGGTGCAAGTGTTAATTTGATTCCTTTTTCTATTTACAAGAAACTGCAAATTGGAGAAGCAATGCCTACCTCAGTCTCGCTGCAACTTCCTGATCGAACACTCGCATTTTCGAGAGGAGTGGTTGAAGATGTGCTGGTCAAAGTTGATAAACTCATTCTCCCAACAAATTTCATTATTCTTGACATAGAGGAAGACAAAGATGTTCCTATCATTCTTGGGAGATCATTCTTGGCTACAGGTAGAACTGTGATTGATGTGCAAAAATGAGAACTAACCATGAAAGTGCAGGACCAAAAAGTTACCTTTAATGTTTTCAAAGCCATGAAATTCCCAAGTGATGAAAAAGAGGAAGAATGTTTCAGAGTTGATGTTGTTGATAGTATCATCCATGATACTGATGCAGTACCACCTCCCACCGATAAACTTGACGTTTGCATCACCAACATGACTTACAGCGAGCTAGATGCTGAAATTCTGGAATGTATCAACTATCTGGACAAGCCGTTCCATTTCAAATCAACGCCACCAGTTGAAAGTTTGGAACTCCCGAAGAAGGAGTGAATCAAGCCCTCAATTGAAGAACCACCGCAGCTGGAACTGAAGTTACTACCGAGCCATCTCAGGTATGCTTTCCTTGGAAACTCTTCTGAATTACCTGTTATTATTTCTTCTTCGCTAACGTTGGAACATGAAGAAAAGTTGCTGAGAGTGTTACGAGAACACAAAAGAGCCATTGGATGGACTATAGCATACATTCGAGGCATTAGTCCATCATTTTGCATGCACAAGATTCTGATGAATGATGAGTACAAACCCACAGTGGAGCATCAACGGAGACTCAATCCAATTATGAAGGAAGTTGTGAAGAAAGAAATCATCAAATGGTTGGATGCTGGCATCATTTACCCCATCTCAGACAGCACTTGGGTGAGTCCTATGCAGTGTGTACCAAAGAAATGAGGAATAATTGTTGTCACAAATGAAAAGAACGAGCCGATTCCAACAAGAACTGTGACTGGATGGAGACATTTTATGGACTACCAGAAACTGAACAAAGCAACAAGGAAAGACCATTTTCCGCTGCCATTCATTGATCAGATGTTGGATAGACTGGCGGGACATGAGTTCTATTATTTTCTGGATAGATACTCAGGGTACAATCAGATTGCCATCACCCCAGAAGATCAATAGAAGACCACTTTTACATGTCTGTATGGTACTTTTGCATTCTACATGATGCCATTTGGACTATGTAATGCTCCTGCCACATTCCAACGTTGCATGATGGCCATTTTCTCAGATATGTTGGAACAGAGTATGGAGGTTTTTATGGATGATTTCTCTTTGTTTGGAGACTCTTTTGACCACTGCTTGCAAAATCTGGAATATGTATTACAAAGATGCGAAGATACCAACCTGGTAATCAACTGGGAGAAATGTCACTTCATGGTGCAATAAGGCATTTTTCTGGGACATCGGATCTCATAAAAGGGGATCGAGGTAGACAAAGCAAAGATTGAAACAATTGAAAAACTACCTCCACCAATATCTGTCAAAGGGATTCAGAGCTTTCTCGGACATGCAGGTTTTTATATGAGATTTATCAAAGACTTTTACAAGATTGCTAAACCTTTGTGCAATCTTCTGGAGAAGGATGTGTCTTTCAACTTCACCAAATAATGCCAGGAAGCTTTTGAGATCCTAAAACAGAAGTCGGTTTCTTCTTCTATCATTGTAGCACCAGACTGGACCCTTCCATTTGAAGTGATGTGCGATGCTAGTGATTTTGCTGTAGGTGCAGTTTTGGGACAACGTAAAGCAAAGATTTTCCACACCATTTACTACTCCAGCAGAACTTTGAATGAAGCTCAACTCAACTACACAACCACTGAAAATGAGTTGCTCACAATTGTGTACGCTTTTGACAAATTCTGCTCATATCTGATGGGTCCCAAAGTGGTGGTCTACACAGATCATTCAGCAATCAAATACTTGATCATGAAGAAAGATGCCAAACCCAGATTGATCCGTTGGATACTTCTTCTGCAAGAATTTGACGTGGAGATCAGAGACAGGAAAAGGACAGAAAACCAGGTGGCAGATCATTTATCGAGGCTTGAGAATGGAGAAACAGCTGGCAAAGATCTGACAATCAAAGAAACTTTTCCAGATGAACAGATGTTTGCCATGAAACAGCATGATGCTCTTTGGTATGCTGACTATGTCAATTATATAGTCTCGGGAAAATGGCCGTTGGAATGGACAACTCAGCAACGAAAGAAGTTCTTCAAAGAAGTCAATCACTATGTTTGGGATGAGCCGTACCTGTTCAAATGTTGTGCTGATCAATTATTGAGACAGTGTGTTCCACATGAGGAGGTCAACAGTGTTCTTCAACATTGTCATTCATCACCATATGGCGGACACTTCAGCGGAAAAAAAACTGCAGCCAAAGTCCTACAATCAGGTTTGTTCTGGCCCACTCTTTTTAAAGATGCTTACTTGTTTTCTCTTCAATGTGACAGGTGCCAGAGAACGGGGAATATTTCAAAGAGAAATGAAGGACCTTTGCAAAACATTCTGGAAGTGGAGATATTCGATGTTTAGGGTATTGATTTTATGGGACCCTTTGTTCCTTCATTCGGAAACATGTACATACTGGTTGCTGTAGATTACGTCTCCAAATGGGTTGAAGCAATCGCACAGACATCAAACGATTCAAAAGTGGTGATCAAATTCCTTAAAAAGAATATTTTCACTCGCTTCGGAACACCTCGGGCTATTATCAGTGATGGTGGCACACATTTCTGCAACAAATATTTCGATGCGCTCCTATCCAAATATGGAGTTACTCATAAAATTACCACTGCCTACCATCCTCAGTCAAATGGACAGTGTTGAAGTTTCAAATAGGGAGATCAAAAGAATCTTGGAAAGAACCATCGGATGAACAATGAGGGACTGGTCTACAAAACTGGATGACGCATTATGGGCCTATCGTACAAGACACCCATTGGTATGTCCCCATATCTTATGGTGTTTGGGAAAGCATGACATCTGCCAGTTGAGCTTGAACACAAGGCGTACTGGGCACTGAAGAAGTTGAATCTTGATCCACAAGCTGCATGAGAGAAACGACTTCACCAACTCAACGAATTGGAGGAGTTTCGTCTACAGGCTTATGAGAATGCCAGATTATACAAAGAAAAGACCAAGAAATGGCATGATCGAAAAATAGTGCGCAGACAATTGGAACCAAGGCAGCAGGTGTTGTTGTACAATTCAAGGTTAAAACTTTTCCCTGGAAAGTTGAAATCAAGGTGGTCAGGTCCCTTTGTGATCACTCAGGTTTTACTATATGGAGTTGTTGAGTTACTTGATCCCAACACCAACAAAACATTCAAGGTTAACAGTCACCGTGTCAAGCACTACTGGGGAGAATAAATTGAGTGACAAAAAGAAAGTGTCACACTTTCAGATCCAGCCTAACGTTCGAGAAGTCACGTCTAGCTGACGACGTTAAACTTAGCGCTCGCAGGGAGGCAACCCATGTAATTTGTGTATATATTGTGATCTGGTGTGTTTTATTTTTTGTGTTTAATTTTTGCAGGTAAAGTCATTTCATGATGGAAGAAGCTTTCGCAAATCTTCACAAGCAATTTCCTTCTCTCCCTCAAAAATCTCTGATGAAAGTCTACAAAGATCGCTTGGAACGAATGAGACTACTAATGATCAAAGGTATTCCAACTGACATTCGTTAGATTATTGAAGCACGGGTCCGATTGGCAGGTGAGTCTTCTAACTCTTTTATTTCACATCTGCCTGGTTTAGGAAGAAGCATCTATGCTAAAAGAGGAGAGCTAAAAGAATGGGTGTATGCTATAAATGTGCTCGCATGTTTTGTATACTCGTTGTCGTTCTTTAGGAATTGTGTCTGATAACCGTGAAGATAAGATTAATTTCATTAGAGATGGCTTGAGTAAGAGTCTTTGGATGACATATCTAAAACTCTTGAGACGCATCCCAGTGGATATGTGTATCACGAAATTCGCGTGTTATATACACAATTCCAAAGAGAAGACAACAGTTAAGTCTGGGAATCTGACTAAAAAGACCTGTTTGCCAATTTTTAAGAAAATTGGATGGGAAGCTTGTCTCTGACGCATAGATGTCAATCAAGTCGTAAATTATTGTAACTATTATAGCTCATTGTCTTTTCCTAATAATTGTGATTTGTTTTGTTGTTTTCTTTTATTTTCTCCGACAGGATCTAGACCCTTTTTGACCTTTCACGATTTACTGTTTTGCTACTAATCGTCCTTTGGAAGATACTAGTGCTATTATTACTAACCATTTGCAGGTGTTATAAATTCAACTCATCTTTGCACTTTTGAAGGCATCCAGATTTGAGAAAAGAAACATACATAAAATGGAAGCTAATTCAAGAAGACAAGTTGTAAATATTTTTGTCTTTTGTGGTACTAGTGTTGGTACTAAGCCACAATATGTAGCAGCAGCATAAGAATTGGGACGAGTCATAGTTGAGAAGAATATGCACCTAGTATATGGCGGAGGTAGTCTTGGACTAATGGGGATCGTTTCAAAGGCCGTACAAGATGGAGGCAATCAAGTTCTTGGAATCATCCCAAAACCTTTGGCAGAGGCAGATCTTATAGGATCATCAAACGGAGAAGAATTGATCGTGCCAGGTATGTCTGAACGACTGGTGGAAATGATTAATCGTGCTGATGCTTTTATTTCTTTGCCAGGTGATTTGGTTACGTTGGAGGAGAATTTTACAGTGCTATCTTAGGCAAACTTGAACATACACCAAAAACCAATTAGATTGTTCAACGCAGAAGGATTTTATGATTTTATTTGGGTATTTCTTGATGATGCCCGGAGAAATGGATTCGTGTCAAAACCTTTAAAAGAACTCCTCTTCACTGCCAGAACTGCCCAGGATTTAATTGACCAAATCTTAGCCTATGAACCTAAATTGACCCTATCTATTCCAAGATAAAATTGTCTGATGATGATCGTGGTAAGAAGCGTCAGATAAATCTGGATCTTAACCTTTAAATTTCTCATTTAGATGTAGAATTCCAGCTAACCAGGTTATCTTCTAAACTTTTCTTAGACTGTTTAAGACATTGGGGACAATGTCTCATTTAGGTTTGGGGGTGGGGAATAGTTGATTAGTATCTTGTTTTTATTTTGTTTTTATTTTTAGTCCAAAATTTTTCGAAAAATACAAAAAAAAATGAAAAATTTTACAAAAACATATTTTGTGTTTTTAATTTGATTAATAATCGGTGAAATTGGTGTGAGATAGTTGTGTAAGGAGTTTCCACTCTGAGACGTATCTCAAACATAATTCGGAACAAGTTAATTTTTGTTTATTTCCTTTTGAATTATTTAATTTGTGAATTCTCCATAAAATTAACTAAAAATGGATCTTCATATGCTCAGTTGACAGGTATTATTAACATGCATGGTAACATACGGACATGAGCTGTAATTGAAAAGCTTGTAATATTCAGTGCTCTAGTTTAATTGGAGGAAGCATCTATGAAAAGCGATGGGATAAAAAAAAACGTCTGAGATCCGAGTTATTAAGTCTGTAAGGGTGTTTTAACACCTAGTGCCCTAAAACCAACTGGTTTAGGAGTCACTGGCCCAAAGCTCGCTACATGGATCAAGGATGTTGCAAAATATATATATATATATATATATGAAGTTTGAGTAATTAAGTCCGTAGGGGTGTCTTAACACCTAGTGCCCTAAAGCCAACTGGTTTGGGAGTCACTGACCCAAAGCTCGCTACATAGACAAAAGATATTCCATTGCTGCAAAAAGGTGTGAATTCTGATAAAACTTTAGGACAAAAATATTACTACTCTCTTCTCAACTGCACTTGTGACTATTGTGGGCAAAATGAGTTGATTAATATTTTGTTGGCTGTGTATATGGAGAATGGTAAATACAATCGGAGAACTTATTTATTCGGTAATTTAGAAAGAAAGAAAACAACTAGTAACTTGGAGTAGAAGTTTCACCTGATTAGTCACTAACTTCTTTATTCTCTTTTCTCTTGTCTTTTTATTTTTGTGTGCATTAATTTTACTATCTTTTTACTTTTGTAAAATGTTTGTGGGTATCATTGTTGTAAACCCTCACGAGACTACAACTCGTCCACCAGGGACACCTAGAGGTTTAAAGGCTTGTTGCATACGCTAAATACAACCGTGATCCCTACGAATTGGCTTAGTTTAATTTTATTTTAAAGATGTTTATATTATTTTGTGTTTTGCTCAAGGACTAGCAAAATGTTAGGTTTGTGGGTGTGATGAGTGGTAATGTATCACTATTTTCCACTCATTTGACCTAATACTTTGTATAGATTCTTGAGATTTGTGAATATTTTGATGTTTTTTGTGTTATTTTGTAGATAAATAAAGTTTCAGGACATTCTCGAGGTGATTTGGGGACAAAACAATGAAAAACAGACAAAAGGGCAAAATCATCATTTCACATGTCGTGACGCGCTCAACGCGTCGCGACGCCTAACGTGCACCGGAAGCTGCTAACATGGGCCAGTGACACATGTCAGAATCTGAGAAGTTTGACTTGCTAATGTGCGCCGGACTTTGCTAACGTGTGCAGTGCCACATGTCAACATCACAGCCGATCTGCTAACATATACCGTGCCACGTGTCACAATCCTAGGTGCCAACAATCACCATTGCCACGTGTCATCCACGTAGGTGTCCGCATCAGCAACATGCCAAGTCATGTGCCACGTCATCGCCACGTCATCATCAGACAATCATTGCATGCCACGTGTCATAATCATGTGGTGCCGACAATCCACATCGCCTTTATGTGTCGCCACGTCATCGCCACGTCAGCATAATTATTGAGTTAATCATCCAAAATACCACGTCAGCAGATAAGAATCTGAAGCAGCCAATCACAGACCGACACGTGGCAGTGTCGCGACGCAAAAGCAATTCACGCATCACGACGCGTGAGGCTTATGGACGCCTATAAATTCAGCTCGAAATTTCAGTTTCAGATGTACCTTCCTCTCTTGAATTCTCTGAATAAATAAGTAGTTTGTATCTAGTTTTTTTTAAATTTCAGTTTTGTAATTAATTTTATTTACTTTCTGTAATAGTAATTTACTTTCTTTACTTTTTCAGTTTTTACTATTCAGCTATGAGGAGGTAACTTCCCTCTGCTTGGGTGAAAGGTAAAACTTTTATTACTGCTATTTAGATTAATCTCCTTTAATTATAATATATTCACTATTTAAAACTTGACTTAACAAGGATACCGCTATATTGGTCGGGTGGTAATCAATTATAAACTGGTTTTAACCTGGCTAAGCATAGATACCGCATGGTTGGTCGGTTGGTAATTATCGCCTATATGGCTGGTTTATGGACAAATAATGATACCGCCTTTTATGGTCGGTCGGACTTAATTTGACTTAATCAGGTTACCGCCTATATGGCTGGTTCGTAATATCACACAAGTTAATATATTATATTAAGGGAGATATCTAAAATAGTAGTGATAAAAGTGGATCATTTAACCCTAGCATTTTCTTTTATTGTAATTTTCTTTATTTACTTTTCAGCATTTTACTTTATGTCTTTTATTTTTTTACTAGCCCTAGTTATGTGTCATAACTTAGTTAGTTATCTGGGGTTGTGATGAATTCCAATATCACTGGTTTATAAAGGGTTATTTTGTAGTTTGGGTAATTTAAAGGTTTACTTATTAAGTTTTAAGCTTAATGCTTCTTATTAACTGGCCATTAATAAGATTGATTTGGTAAACTTAAAATAAACTTGACAAAGGAATTTTAGGCTTTAGCCCTAGAATTAATAGCCCACGATCTTCCTTGAGGATAGATAACCCTTTAATAGATTTCCTTACAGGATAGACATATACCTGTAGGGCGGGGGTAGCCATAATTGGAACTTAATTTTAATAAATCCAAGTAATTTGGTTGACATAGACATATGGTTCAATTGGGTTATACTGGGTATTTGCATCTGACTATCGACAAAGGCTTTTGCATAATTTCGTGTTCCAGGTTAGTAAACCGATATATTACACAACATGAATTAACCACTCATCTTTAAAAAGATATTGGAAGAAATCACAACCCTGGATAGTTTTATAAATTTGAATTTCCCCAACCTACTTTCGCGAATTTTATTTATTTTTTTTTAAATTTAAAGTCATCACCCAGTCAATCAATCAATCTGTTAGATATTAGTAATCATTTGGCCTCATAAAAATTAATAGCTTAGGTTTTAAGTCCTCATGGGATCGATACTTTTTATACTACTTGAACGATACGTGCGCTTGTGTTATACGCGTGTGATTTCGCACCGGTCAAAACTCACGAAGTATGTTGAACTATCTGTAGACACTTGCATTTTTGCATGAAAGCCCGATAATGAGCCTCACTTGGAGGCACTACCCGATAAGTTACGGAAGTTGCGGGAAATAGAGACGTCGGAAGGGGAAATTCAAGATAAGTACGTCATCAGATTTGATTCGCATGTTCACTGCATCTGCGTGTGCTGTGCTCGGAAACATGTTCGAACGGTAAAGAGATTGCGGGCGTTCGTGCAGCGTCTGGGAACGCGTTCGAACGACTATCGGTATTTCTGTTTTACTTTTAGCCATACGCCCAAGCCCACCAAAAAGCCAAGCCCACCAAATCCCATCCAAAAATATTCAACACATTAAGCACATGTTAAAATCCAAACAAATCACATTCCTAATCAAATTAAATCAAATCCAATCAAACTAAATCAAATCCAATCAAATCAAATCCCCACCAAATCACCTCCCTAATTACCAAAGATTTAAATCCAATCTAAATAAATCACCTACCCATTTAAAGATATTCCCCCACCAAAAATACAGAAGATCACTTCCTTAAATAATTGAATTAAATACACCCCATATTTACTTGATTTTATTCCCTTTTTTAAGACATACACACACAAGGAAACCCTAGGCTCACCATTATAAAAAGAGACCCAAGCCAACCCTATTCCCTCTTAGACATTCACTCCTCTCTCTAGAGCTCATTCACGCAAATACAACAACAAGAACCAACCCTTGCATCACCGAAAATCACACCCAACAGCCCCCCCTTACACTGCCGCAAACCACAATAAAAAACACCCCCTGAAAATTCCCCAAATAGCCCCACATTCACGCCAAACAGCACTCCTAAAACAGTCCCTAAATCACCAAAAACTGCACTTCAAAATCCCCCTAAATCACCAAAAAACTGCACCCTAAAACAACCCCTGAAAATCCCCCAAAACAGCGGCAAAGGAACAGCTAAAAACAGCTAGGAAAGACCAAGAAAGCAGCAGCGAAAATAGCGGAACGGTGAAGGAAAATAGTGGATTAGAAAACCAGAAAAGTTGTGGAGTAGTAACCCTTCCGGCGACGACGTGACGCATTTCCGAGGAACAACTTAAAAGGTAAGACATGAGGGCACCCTTTATTACTTTTTATTTTGTAGCTTGGATGCGGCACGCTAGGTTGGACATGGAATATGTCCAACCGGGTGTGCGAGGTCCTATATCAAAAACGACCAAATTCTTGGTCACATCTTTCTTTAACGTTCCTTTATTTATTTATTGCATATTTATTTCGTATTATTAGCTCTTTATCATTCCGCATGTTTCTTTCTTTGCTTATGTGTTGTTATATGCATTATCATACTTAATGCCCATTTTTATGATTGCATGGTGTTAACGCGTGAATGTTGCCTCTTGTGGTATATCAGATGGAAACCCAGACATAAATTTCATAACCGAATCTGAATAGACGGTAGTGCGGTCTGTACTTGGGATACAACTCCACGTACCACTTGGGGAAACATTCCCGCATGTGTTTACTGCATTATGGATGCCACTTTCGCCATCCCATTCGAACGCTTTCCCGAATGCTACTTGAACGCACACAATCTGTCTCGCCCCCGTTCGAACGCGTTTCCGAACGCTACACGAACGCGGGCATTCTGGACAGATTCCTTTATCATGTCTTAGGCATTTTTGTGTTCATTGTTCCGCTACCTACTTTCTATGTGTCTTTTTCTTTATTCTTAATCTAATGTGCATGGGATAACTAGGGTGGATTAAAGGTCCTCCATTCGAGGGAAATGCTTAAAGGCTACCTTTACCATGATGTTTTGCCGCGCCAGACGAGTTACACTCGATTGAATATGAAATATGTTCAATCAGGCATACAAGGTCCCATATTATTGCTTTATTTATCTTCTATGCATTGTTATTTGATGCGCATGGGCTAATTATGTTAGTTTAAAGGTCATCTATTTGAGGGAGAAAAAGTCTAAAATGCTACCTTTACCACGATATTTTGTCGCGCCTTTTATTCCGCTATTTATTTTTCGCATATTATCTCTTTTTTTATTCATGCATTGTGATCTAGTGCGCATGGGCTAACTAGGGTGGATTAAAGGTCCTCCATTCGAGGGAAATGCTTAAAGGCTACCTTTACCACGATGTTTTGCCGCGCTGGACGAAGTGCACTTGATTGAATGTGAAATATGTTCAATCGGGCATACGAGGTCCTATAGTATGCATTTTTTTATTCACGTATAGGTTTGCTTCGTTTCAAATACCATTTTGGTAATCTCGTTCGAACACGTTTCTGAACGCTACATGAACATATGCATTCTGCCTCATTCCGTTCGAACACGTTTACGAACGCTACTCGAACGTGCATCTATTTTGTTTATCATGCATCAGGTCTTATCCCGTTCGAATGCATTTCCGAACGCTATACGAACGCGAATATTCTGTTTCATTTACGTTCGAACACGTTTCAGAACGCTACTCGAACACGCATGTATTCTGTTTTATCATGCATCAGGCCTTGTCTCGTTCGAACACGTTTCCGAATGCTATACGAACGTGAACATTCTGTTTACCATTCGAATCCATTTCAAACGCTACATGAATGCACATTCAGTGCACAGACTTCTTTTCGTCACATTTCATGCGTGTTTGCTTCTTTGATCATTTCTTTTGCACTACATGATTAATCATATCATTTCATTATTTACGCTTAGACAATTATCATCTATTTATATTTCCGCATTTATCTATTTAATGTGTTCATGAGATTGTGTGCTTGCCTTTATTTCACTTACTTTTATGCATGCAAACTTAGATATAGGTTGTATGCGAACTTAGATATAGGTTATTCTTGCGTATGTATGTTGCGTAGACTCGGTTATATTATCGCATAAATCTGTTCATTACAAGTGACATAAGTAAGGGACCATTCTGAACCCAACGGTTTGAGGTATTCCCTTGCGAGGGGTGAGTGCGGACTTAAATCATTTCCCAGTTCACAACTCCATTTTATTTCTCCGGTTTAGTCCCCAGTGGGCTACTCCGTACTCCCGACCGGGCCGCGAGCCCAGGACAGCGTCACCGATTTCTGTGTCCTACACTATCATGAGCGGTATGATTTAATGGACCACACACATCGTTGTGTATTAGTTTTAATAAATCTGCAGCATGATGTCTAACACCTAGAAATGAGGCCTTTATCATATTTCCTTGGATACATGACTCACAAATCAGATAAGAATCTAAGGTAAGATTTTCAATCAAATCATCATTTACCAATTTGGATAGACGTCTAACACCTATGTGGCCCAATCTCATATGCCATAATTCAGTATTATTTAATTCAGATTTCATACTTGTATTTTCCTCTACATTAAAGATATCTCTATATGTATCCAAAACATAGTGATCGTTTGATAAAGAACATTCATATTTCAATAAATTATCTTATCATATAAACATAAAGTTTCATCCTTAATGTTTATTTTATATCCCTTTTTAACTAATATTGGCAGTGATATTATTTTTCTAATAAGTGAGGGTACATAATAACAGTCTTGTAAATTTAATTTACAACCATTGGGGAGATCTAAAATAACCGTTTGTATGGCTTTAACATCCAATGTCTCGCCATTGCCAACTCTAAGCTGGATGTCCCCTTTATTCAGCCTTCTTTTACCCTCATTACCTCCAGGGAGTTGCAAATATGAGTAGGACTACCAGTGTCTAACATTCATCCACTATTTACATCTAAGACAAATGAGATGTCAATAATTGGAAAAATACAAAGCGTATTTGAGGGTCCTGCTTTACCTATCAGCTCTGGACAGTCATTCTTCCAGTGTCCAGACTTCTTGCAATGTAGACATTGATCATGAGCTATTTGCGATTTTACACCTTTGCGCTTTTTGGAGTTATTCTTTGCAATATTTTTCTTCCATATCTTTATTTTCTTTGACTTCCCAGAAGTCTTCGAAGAGCCAGCTCCACCATGGAGGTACAATGTGGGGTTGCCTTTTCTCATATCATGCTCCATCATGCGTAACATGTTATGAAATTCTTCGTAGCTGGCTTGTATCGAGTGCATATGGAAGTGTAACACAAAGCCAGTATAAGATCCAGACAAAATCAAATTACGACCCAGCTATTCATCAATCACAATGCCTTGTCGTTCCAGATATAGAATCTGGTCGATCATGTTCAAAACATGGATGTTGACAGCTCATTCATCCTTGAGTTCAGTACAGAATAATTCCTTAGACCTCCGATAAATTTCGATCTCTTGATTTGCTTCGAATAACTCTTTGAGTGTTCGCATGATGCTCCAAGCATCTGGTACCTCTATATACTATCTCATAAAATCTGGAACCATCGATCCCAAGATGTAGGATTTCACCTTCAGGTTATCATCCTTCCATCGATTAAAAGTTTCTCGCTCTTCTGGAGTGGATTAGCGACAGCCATCTACAAGACAACATTTTAAACAGTAGCAGAATATTTTTCATTTCAAAAATAATAACACTAATTGATTATGGAATTTTAAATCTAATAGTACCATCCCACTATTTTACGTAATTCTATAATCTTCCTTAATGGAAAGATAGAATTTTGACTATCAAAATTTCATAGCGGGAAGTGGATCCCATGACATTTTCTCCAGGCTCACAATAATGACGGTATTGGCATTTATAAACTCATTAGGTAGACCTCCAAGGTCCATCACATTCATGTGACTCATAGTTTGGTCTTGAATCGTTTCTTATCCTCACAATAATGACAGTATTAGATTAAGACGTATTCCAGGTGTATACTTGTCAATGTGCACTAATGAGATTCATATGTACACCCTCACAATAATGACGGTATTTGGTGACTGCGTTAACTCATCACGCTACATTTAATGCTTTACCGGAGAGACCTAAGTTTCGAGCACTTATACCCTCACAATAATGACGATCTTGGATATAAGTAGTAAGAATTCATTCATCTCCTTATTGACAAGACGGACAATCCAATAATACTCCAACATTACTAATATTTTTACTTAAATAAAATAATCACTTAATCATAGGAGATTTATGACAATCAAGTCATTAATTTAATTAGGTCAAAATTTTAATTTAAAACATGCAATACATATCCAATATGACTTATGCATAATTAAATTAAAATTACTATGACATAGATTCAAAAACATGTGTTGTCTGGTTAAGCCTTGCTACTGATACCATTCTGTTGGAGTGGATGTGGAACCCATAGGGTCAGATCGGTACCCCGTGTTAGGATTGGTGCTCTGAGAGCCAATTTCTTATGTATTTCCCTGTAAATACTCTTGTAAGTATTTTATTAATAAATAAAATAAACAGTTTCTATAATATGAATTATTTTATTATATGGTAAAGACGTAAATGACCATAGAGTGATTGGTTATGACACAGTTGCAAAAGTGTCACAACTGACATTGAACAGTATCATAACAGTATCATTCTTTAACTGTTCCTGGTTAAAGTTTACAATTACTTAATCAGTAAGTAAACCCGCTGAGAACGGTATGTGTCGTATAGTGGAATATTGGATTCCAATAGTTTCTCAATGAACCATGAGTCTCGTGAGACTTGTATAGACATATAGGTGTTTATATCGGATAAACACTAAACGACTCACCGAAGATTCTTAATACATGGTACACCAACGTCAATAAGAATCTTCTCTGGTTGAGTGAGCATAATGATCCTCCGAATTGAGGTACCACTGTGGATGTATGAGATATCATCCACACTTTGATGGCAGTCATGTTACCGATCTATTTAGATCAAACCTTCGCATGTTCGTTGGATGTGGACTGATCCTCAGGATATCTTGTGAGTATCAAGATAGTATCTGTCAGTTCTGTGTACAGATCATAGGTATCCATTATGGAATTAGTAATTTGTTAAATCCATAGGCCCGTGGTACACTATAAAAATGAGTTCTAAAGTGTTATTAAGAGATTGCTAATAGAATACTCGACGAGATTATACCTATAGAGATTTGACATTTACATCTATATCTCTGGGATAATCCGGATACCTATGACGGAATGATTATACGTATGCAGTGACCTCGACCTGTATGGTTCATAGATTTTATCTGTGTTCTTCATAATTTACGGGTGAGTAGATTATGGACACGAAATTTGATTCCGTGACGGATATGCCTGAACCTAGAGAGTCTCACTAATAAAATATACTCGTAGAGCACTAGGGCAACATTTATAAATAATACTGATTATTTATAAGTCTTTTAACTGTTAAACGATAATACATGCGTTTGGGATCTTTCGGCCATTTGTTAAATGTCAAATTGTGATATTTGATATTTATAATTAATATATATATTTTGATTATTTAATGTAAACATAATAAATATATTTTAGATGTTAGTATTTAATTATTTAATTATTTAATTGTTAAATTATTAAATTAATTAAATTACAAATATATTATTATTTTAATTAAAGTAAACAAATGGCATGTTTTAGTTGGATTAAATGGCCTATATTTATTGGATAAATTTGCATGATTTAATTGGTTTATTTGTGATAAACATTAAATTGTTTAATGGATATACACCACAAATTTATTAAATCTTATCCATTTATTTATTGAAATAAAAATTGAAATACTTGGCTTATGTTTTTTCCCTTTTTCGGTCACGGCTTAGAAAATATATAAGCCTTGTTTCAATTTTTTATTTCATAATTCAAGAACCCTAAAATCAAAATACAAAGTGAGTTGAGAGGAAAAGAGAAAGAAAGAAAGGAAAGCTTGGAAACTTTGCAATTTTGTAAGTTTTTCTTACTTTCTTCTTCATGAAAAATATTTCTAAGATTCTAGGCTTCAATATATGTAGCTTAGATTTTTCTCTACCTTTTGTGTATGTATTTTGATGGTTGAGAAAATGATAGAAAGAAGGAAGCATGTACGTGTATAAAGAACGCATGAAATTAGTTTATTTATATTCTTTTTGCCTTTTGATGGTGAGTTGTCATTCTAGAGTTACTTAGCCACTCATAAATGACCTAGAATTGTTCTTGAGTTGTTTCATGATGGTGAGAATTGTTTGGTGTGGTAAGAATTGAATTAAAGTGTTGAATTTAATTAATTTGGTGTTAATTTGTCAATTTATGGAAATTATAAAATTAGGGTTCATAACCTATTCCATATTTTGGGATTTTCATATATGTGTTAATTAATGATGTGTATATATGATGTATATTAAATTTTGGAATTATTGGATTTTATCTTGACATGTTTTGAACTAAAAAGACCAAATCGTAAATTCTTGAAAATTTAGGGACCTCTCGGTAATATGTAGAAAAATTATTTTCTTGAATTAAAAATTATATTTTCATGCATAAGACATGTACAGATGATTTTGGGATTGATTTGGAATTAATTAAAATTGTATTTGACAATTTATAACTAAAATGATAAAAATACAAAGTTTAGGGCCTAAACGGTAATTAATGGAAAAATCTGATTTTTGGGTAAAAAATTTCAGTTTTTAAGTATTAAGTAATTAAAATAAATACCCAATAAAATTTATTTAAATCTAAAAATTTTGATTTTCCTCGTTTCGCTGCGTTTACCCGGAATTGCCGCCTAAAACCCTAACACCCCGCGCAGCGGCAATGGGTCTAACCCATGGATATCAAGCATAGGTGTAATTTTAAATTATTTAATGAAATACTATATTCCATTACGAGTCTATATGAAAAAATCGGGGCTGAATCGCAGTCCGGAAACTCCAGAAAGAAGCAAAATAAATTTCGATGCACGCAGGGCGTGTCGCGTGCTATGGTGTGCGGGCGCACTGTGCGCGCACTGCCCACTAATTTTTTTTATTAAATTTCATTTGAATTTCATTCTTCAGCCTTCAGCTAAACACTCTCAAAACACCCAAAATTAATTTTTAACATCAAAACCAACATCAACACATGTTATAGAATAAAATTCAAGTTTTTCAAAATATCAAATATTTTTACAAAAACATAAATTTATTCTAAATACGTACTTGCGTACATTTTGAATCCAAAACACAAACCAAATTAGAATCCCAATAAGAAATGTCTCGTGAACAATTCTAGATCACCTAAAGGAGGTTAAGTGATTCTAAAATGGTAATCATAGCTATAAGTTTTAATCTAGAGTTCTAAACTGTAATTTTATGTTTATGTCTAACATAAATATTTTGACCCAATTACAAGCATATTATGTTTATACTTCCAAAGCATCCTAACACAATTAATTAGCCTAATTTCAATATTATGTATCTAATATATAATTCAACATTATATGTCTCACTAATAAAAATATAGCTTTTAGAGAAAATCAAACTTACCTAGCAAGATTGATTTTAAGATCCAATCTACTTCTGTTTGTTAAAATGTTTGGAGAACTTCCAAGGATTAGCAAGCTTGACTCCAAGATTCAATCTTGATTCCAATGCTAGCAAGCTTCACCCCAAGATCCAATCTTAATTTCTCATAGATGAAATTTTGTAGAGACCTCACAAAGATTCTCTAAAAATTTCTCTAACTTAGGCTAATTTATGTAATACTTGCTTGTATTAGCTTTCTCAAGCTTTTGCTTTTCTTAATTAAAACCTTCCTAAAGCTTGCTATTTATAGCAAAACTTAGGCAATTTTTAATTAATAAAAGTTGTAATCAACTTTTATGTGGGCTTAATCCAATTTGTCCAAATATGTATAATTAGGTGTGACTAATCTCCATTGTCTACCACTTGATTTAATCCAATTAAATCAAGACAAAAATTAGGAAATGGATTAGTTAAAATGTTTGTCACTTTGATTTAATCCAATTAAATCAAGCCATATCCACCTATTATTACATACTTAACAATTACCATAATATCCACAAATGGTTGAGATAATTATGATTTTACAATTAAGACCTTGTATAATTATTGAATTAAACCAATTAATCCAATTAAGTCAAAGTAAATAATCAATGTTATCCAATAACACTTGATTATCTTAGTTGATAATTATAATATCGAATATTATCTTTTATAAAAATAATCGGCTACTCAAGTGCTCAACGAGTACACTTCATATTGGGACTCTCTAAGTTCAGACACGTTCGTCATATAAGCTTAGCTAATATGTACGTAATTCGACCACCTCCGAATTCGCAAAGAACACGAACGACCTTTCTGAACTATAAAAGTCGAGATCATCACATATATTTAACAATCCCTCTGTCGTAGGCTATTCGAGTTGTGCTTGTACACCGTCAAGTTTCTGAGGTGCACATCTCATTTTGACATGTCCACAATTCTTCATAACTGATGCGATCCACCCTAGGTGATCGACTTTGGCCAAAGCTTTAAGAATCGTGACTTTACTAACATGGATACCTAAACCCCTTATGGTACACATACGGGCTTACGGATCCTATTTTGCTTCGCACTTGATTATTGAGTGCATTGGTCCACACTCAACGAACATTTAGAAGCCATACCATGAAAGGTTTCTGACATACATGGCATCAAAGTGTGAATGATATCACACAAAATCAATGTTATCATATAGTCAAAGGATTATATATGCTACTCTACTCGATGAGATTCCTATTGACGGAGGTGTGTACTGCCAACTATTAGGAATCACATGTGCTCCATTCAGTAATTGTTCCAACCAATACCCATACATCTATACGAGTTTCCAAAACTAATGGTAAATCAGGTTAAACCATTGGAACTCTAATTCTAATACACGACATGTACTAGTCTTATAGGTTACAGGAATTCGACCGTATTCCAAAACCAATGACTAGGAACATATATACTTTAAGAATAATTACAATAGTAATACTTATCCCAATGTTGGACCACCTAGTGTCTAATATTACTACAAGACTATTCTAAGATCGATGTCATTCTTAGCATATCTATACATCAATTTAATACGCATAATGACAATATCATTAATAAGGTATGAAATGAAAATGTAGTTATTTTATTAATAAAATATACAATTTGTATTGGCACTCCAAGCAACAACTCCAACAAATAATACTTAATGAAAATTGGATTTCATTCCCTGTGGGTTCGACATTCTTACTCATCTTTACTAAAACTTGACACCGTATACTTGCGGTATGAAAATCTCGCAACAAAGTTACATGAGAGTTTTTGAGAGCGTTTGTAAGTGAGAGGGTTTGTAAAAGCTGTAAATGAGCAAAAATGGCCTTTATATAGGCTGCTCTGGGTGATCCTGGCTGTTGAATAGAGTTTAAAACGATGGATGGGTGAAAATTATCAGGTCGATCACAGCTATTGAATTTAGATCAATGGCTCGAATTGGAGCCATACGTCGGTTAATCTCAGTTGTCCAAGTTTTGGCAGACAAGTCACAGATAGATGACATCTGGCACGTCGGGGAGACGAAACGAAACTAATTTAATAGATGTGATGGGCTACATTTAAGGAATACCATTATATCTTTGCATATTCCTATGGACGTTTCAGAACCCTATGAGCACATTTTCGAATGGCAGTGATATTGGGATATATTCCTAGAGCTTCATGTAATGTGTAAACGAAATTATTTGTTTAAAATAAAAGATCCATTGTTCATTTATCAATTATTTTGATTTAAATTGCATATTGTAAAATATCTAGTTTACCCTTGATTACTTAAGTGTCTTCAGACTTATCGTATGAGTGTCATACATAAGAGGATTTAAGTCTGAAGTTAGTAATTTAAAATAGTCCATAGATAGCAAACAAAGCGGGTACTTTATTTGTGGTTTATCTATAGTTGCGGTCCATTCTACAAATTTATGGCGACATTGATCTGAGATCGTCCATATGGTGACATGAGGATGGAGGAACCTTAAATGATGTGATCATATAGGACTAGACCTAGATAGAAATAAATTTCTTATAATATCCTTTAAATAAAGAAATTCATTTCAATCTACTAGATTGTCATATATGGATTGATATGAATCTTGAGTGTAGTATGAACTTATGCATGACAGTCAATGTCCTTTGATTTACAAAGGTGAGGTTGGTGTAGAAATCATGACCAATAACTACATACTTTGGGGACATGATTTGGTGTGTAACTGAGGACGTTTTACATAGATGTGGAATTCACTCCTTCTTGCGAGAAGTAGAAGAGTATCTTCCTTAAGGGTTGATTCGGTACTTGAACGATTAGAGCGCTCAAGTCATTCTATTACTAATAGAAAGATTAGTATTCATAATAATTATGAATTAATCGTTCATTAGAGAATCAATGGTACTTAGGCATGGCAAGCAGACCCGGGTCCAATTAGACCCGCATCCGCAAAAAAAATTTGCGGATCCGGGTCTTCATTTTGAAGACCCACATTTAATCGGGTCCAGATGCGGGTCCAGGTGGTTCCGGACCTGGGTATCTGGACCCGATTAAATAAAAAAAAAATAACTCTTTCATGATTCATTTTCTCATGTTTTTCTTTTATTACTTAAAAAGAAAATTGTTTGATTGATAATTATATGTGTATGGGTTCTGGATAAAAAAAAATGTCAATTTTAGCTTGATGATATTTTATTTTAGCTTCAAAAAATAAAAGAAAAAAAAAACAGTGAAGGAGTTGCGGATCCCGGGTATACCCGGGTCCATTCCGGGTATACCCGGGTCCGGACCCAGATGCATTTTACCGGGTCCACATCCGGACCCGGGTCCCCTGAAGAGCATGCTGATCCGGATCCAGATACATACGGATCCGGGTCCGTATCCGAAAATTGCCATCCTTAATGGTACTTAAGGTAAAAATAATTAGAGAGGTATAACAGATATTTTAACCTGACTCTAATTATAAGATACTCGTGAAAGGTCAATTCGTATGTAATGACTATATCGACGGACACCGACGTAGTTCTACTTATTTTATATATATTTATGGCAACGAGAGTGCAGATTTAGGTTTTTAGTGGAATAATCTAAAGTTAATAATTCAGAATATTTAATTAAAGAGTTTAATTAATATTTCGGGATTATTGGAGCTCGGAACTGTAGATCCATTTGGTCCCCGTGCTATCTCGGTATACTGTAGCAAATTAAATATAATTAGATAATTCAATTATATACTCACATATATTATTATTATTAATAAGATTAATAATATATTTATCACACATGTAACTTTATATTATTTTAATATAATCTTTTTCCATAATGAATGATTATAAGATAATTTATTTATTAAAATTTTGTTATAATTTAATATACAATTTTAGAAATGAATAATATTGAAATTTGATTTCATATCTTTTCATTTACAAAATTGGAAGTTACATTATATTTAATGGTAACTTCTAAATATCTTAATGAAGGCATTAAACAAAATATTTTTTGTTATGAAAAATGGCATCTTAGTAGAATTTTTGAGGGAAAACAGTAAGGGTTTTGGTTTTATTTTTGACAACCAAAACCTTTAGTATAAAAAGAAAATGTGATTTTTTTTTGGAAGACACTTTTCATAATTTTGAACCTTAACCTCCATTGTCTTTTGGTTTTCTCTCGAGTGTTGTAGAAAAAAAGAAAAAGAAAATTGGGTGACAAAGTTTTGATCCTAAAAGGTTTAGTGATCTTTTTGTGTAAGTCAAGCCAACCCTTGCATTTGTTGATGGCGAGTCATAGCACGGAAGACCATTTGAAATTGAAACATATTTCTTCATCATTTTATTATTACCATTCTCGGTAGTGAGCAGAAAAATTTACTCACTGCCGCCACTAGGAAGCTTTGTGTGTTTTGATTTTGGTTCTATTTTTGTACAGATTTTTGGGCAATACAAAGACCTGACTTGGGGATATTTCAGGTTGTTTTAGAGTTCAAAAATATCCAGAACTACTGTCCAAAATTGGAAAAACAGCCAGCACCAAAACGGTGAGCCGCACACACGTATGGAAGTTTCGGTGTACAAAACAGTCCAGTTTTTGGGCTGCTTTTCGGGGACTGTGATTGGTGAAATCACACACGTAACGCAAGCGCACATATCACTCAAGTAGTATAAAAATGTCAATCACACGATGACTTAATTTCTACTGTTATTATTAATTATTGGTACTATTTATTTACAGGTATCTAATTAAAGGGAGAAGAGAATGATTACTTGATTGGTTGGTTGAATGTGGATTTGCTAAATAAGTAAATAAAGAAAAATACAAAAGAAAATACTAAGGAAACCAAACAAAAGACACAAACAACTAGGGTTATGATTTTACACAATATTTTTCTAATGATGAATTGATTCTCTTATACATGTGTAATAAATCAGTTTGCTAACCTGGAACACGAAGATATGCATAAGCCTCTGTCGATGGTCAGATTTAAACACCCAAATAACCCAATTAATCATATGTCTATGTTAACCAGATTACCTGAATTCATATGTCTATCATGTAATGAAATCTATTAAGGGTTATCTATCTTTAAGGGAGATCGTGAGCTATTGAATCTAAGGCTGAAACCTAAAATCTATTTTTCAAGTTCATTTTAAGTTTACCACATCAATCTTATTGGTGATCAGGCAACAAGAAGCATTAAGTTTAAGATCCAATAAATAATTAAAGTATTACCCATAATATAATTAAATCAATTATTAAGCATGTTAATATTGTGTTTCATCACTTCCCTAAAATAAAATGTCGGGGTTAGGGGATCCACATTTAACATTTCAAACCTAGGAATCTCACTGATTATAATATATAAATTATTATTAGTTCTGTTTTCTCAGGAATTAATAATGTCAAACATATAAAACCAGCCATGTAGGCGGTAGTCTAATTTAATCCAATTACACCAGCCATATAGACGGTAATCATCTGTCAAATAAAGACCGGCCATATAGGCGGTAAAATAATTTATATTTAAACCGACCATATAGGCGGTATCATAGTTTGCCATTAATTATTCCGGTTATATTATAATTAAGTGAGATTGACCTAGTTAATCGTATTAAATGTTTCACCCTTCCCCCAACGAAATTTAACTACAAAACATAAAAGAAAATAAAAACACTAAAACTGTTATTACTAAAAATAAAAATACATAATTAAAATACTGAAAATAAATACAAACAAGATGCAATCCCTAAATTCCTTATAGAAGCCTAAGGAAAGCATGAAGAAAATGAAATGAAATCAAATGCAATTTATAGACAAATTTTACTTCGGCGTGTCGCGACGCGCAAAGGTCTGCGCGTCGCGACGCCTGAGCTGGCAACGCGGCAGACACGATTTCTTCTGGAGACAACATATGGCACGCAGCAAATTTCGGTCCACTGAGATGTTGACATGTGGCGAAAGGTGATTCGCGGCCGGTGACGTAGCTGACACGTGGCAGGCTGACTCGGTATGCGGCTGATGTGGCAGACACGTGGTTGACATGTGGATGACATGTGGCTGACACGTGGCACACTGTTGATGCGGTCCAATCGGATGATGACTTGTGGCACGCGTTTTATCGACAGCATATGATGATGATACCTGGCACGGTGCATTTTAGCGGATTTGTTGTGATGTTGACACGTGGCAGGCACATGTTAGCAAGTGCGCAAGATAGTCGACTTCTCTGATTTTGACACGTGTCCGGCACAATTTAGCAGTATCCGGCGCATGTTAGTGGTCGCGACGCAGAAGTGTTGCGCGTCGCTACACCCAAATGACTATTTTGCCCTTTTTGTTCATTTTTCACTATTTTGGCCCTGATTTAATTCCAGTGAGTTCTGAAACTTTATTTACCTACAAAATAACAATAAATACATCAAAACATTAATTAAACCCGAGAAACTAAACAAAATATTAGGTCAAATGAGCGGTAAAGTGTGATATATTTTTCACTCATCAAGCTATTTGTGGTTGTTAAAATCATCAAAAAATAAAAATAAAAATAAGTTCAATAGGCCTAGACAGTTTCGGCAATAGAGGGGAAGAGCGGAAAAATTTCAAGGTCGATATCGGTGCCTAACACATTTCCGTCGCGCGGGAAGTCGTTTCTTACAAGTGAAAGAAAGGCAATCATCAGGAAAATGGTATTTTTGGCATTAAGTAGAGCAACTCGTCCCGAGGAGGACGGGCTTGGGAGAACTGAGGTGATATGTTCTCATGGGGCCACAACCCGAGGATATTGGATCAGTTTTTATTTACATACACCACCATCTTTTGAAAATTTTCCAACATCAACTCGCAAACTCGTTGATACCGAGAACTATGAGACATATGTTGATGGTGGTTTTTGAAGGGTATTACCTAGAGGAAGGATCAGATATCGAGGAGTGGTGGAATGGAGATTATATTTCTCCAGAAATGGATAGTAAAGGCCCAGAAAAGATGGGGTTTGACATGAAGACCTGACCTCATAGTATAGAGAAATTATCCTGAAAGTAGAGCATGTTGAGGAGGAAGCTAGTAATACCAATCCGACCACACGAAGAAAGGGATTTTGTGTTGATTGACAGTCTGTAGAACTGACCTGATGAGGCCCCTATGTGTGAACCCTACCTAGTTAAGAGTCGGGCATGACTTTGATGAGTATCATTTTTCTCGGTACGCCGACCCGAAGAACAAAGATGGGATCACCGGCCGACCTGTAATAGGGTCATATGGCATATGTCCTAATTAGGAATATGTGCTTCTAGAAGGCTAACGATGGTGGAAGGAAAGCAGCAGTTCACAATTGTTGTAGACCCTGCCAGCCGTCATAAGCCAGTGTAGTGTCATGCTAGTGGCATAGTAGAGCCGCCATAGGCTGATGCAATAGCAGAGGAATAAAGAGATCTGATTGGCTAGATTGAGGGTGGTTGAGGAGAGTTATGGCTGCAGTGATGGTTATGTGACATGAGCTGACGTTAGAGTTGGTGGAATAGTGGATTTGAGATCCTATATAAAGGGGTTGAAGTCACTGTCTTAAAGGTTATCAATTTTTACATTACACAACTTGTAGAATAAAGAACTTAAAAGCTTGAGATAGAGAAAGAAAGCTGGTAAGTTACTCGACTACTTGAGAGAATTATATCAGACTTGTTCATACTCAAGGTGTCATATCATTGTATTTATGCTTCCCCTATTTATAGATCGGGTCGGTTTTGACCCCGAGAGATAATAAAATATCATCATTTCACCCGTGAACGTAGGTTAGAGTTACTCTTCGCCGAACCACGTAAATATGTGTTTAATCATATCTGTTTGTCAAATTTGTGTGGTTCCCAACTAAGCAAATAAATTTACTGTTCGATAGAGGTTTACTCGAGGAATGTGTTCTTTATTTTATCATTAGAATGAAAATAACCGTCAATAATTTCAATTATAATAAAACTAGTAAATTATATATTGTGAAACCCCTATTTTATAGCTACCCAACGCACTCGATGATCTATCTAACAAATTTGTACAGGCTACTAGCAATTTTCATATAGCCGGTGGCTTTGGCGCGTGCGACACCGCCCCTTCACTTGACGTGAAACTGCTGGTGGTAACTTTAAAGGAAAGCTTGTTTCCTCAGTTTCATAAATCGCAGCGTTTCTTTGTGTTTTGTTTTAGCATTCATTCTATTAATAACTGAATAATTAAATATCATCCTGCCTAAATAGTAAATCAAATACTAAAAAGGGAAGAAAATGACTCGCAAGTCGCAACTGAGTCCTGGTCTCATGACGGAGAATTGTCTACTTTAAATTTTATTATTTGGGCCCTTTTCGGCTTTCCAACTTGAAGGTTAATGAATGAATTATTAATTAATTAATTTGCTTTAACATGCAAATCACATGGGTCTTCAGATGGCAACGAGTCGAGTATGTTATCGATTCGTATTCATCTCATTTCATTTATGGGATAAAAAAATTATCCTTTCACCCGCCCCTAAAATATTGAGCTCTCGTATGGTTCTCATTCATACGAAATTTTTATCTCTATTTAAATTGATATGTCAATATACATACTCGATCTGTCCAATCAACGGATATAAAAAATTATCTGTTTATTCATCTCTAATATATCAAACCCCGCTGATTTTGCCATCCCTACTTTTTACATTATCATGACAAGCTCAATAAAAACTTTGTGGTAAAATTTAAAATGAAATTCTATTTGTCTTCTTGGGGGACAAGAAACTATCGATCATGTGGCAATGTGACGCTTGGCCGATTGATGTGCATGTTACATAGGCGCACTTGTTTTGAGTCATGACTCGTGAGTCATCCCCAACAAAATGCCGAAGATTTATTTCGGTTACGTAATTGAAAAGGTGTAGATGTGAATTAAAATTAGAATTAGAATTGGTCTATAACAGGGAACGGCGGCTTGCATCGCAAGATTTATTTACTTGTCAGCTGATTCCAGCTTAGAAACGACAAAAATTTATGTGGGTAAGACAGAATTGTGATGTGGGGTGTATTACTTGATCATTTTAAAAAAAAAAAAATTTAATGCCTTGTTTTTTTTTTTTTATGTTATGTATAAGTATCTTTTTAGGTAATTGTGAATCAAAATCGAGAAAAATAAGTTTTTCAATTATTGACTTAAAGTTAATTATGAGAAAACCGCTATGGATATGACATTTTTAGGGATATATTTTTTATTGACATTTCTGTTTCAAACAGTTATATATTTTAAAGAAATATTAGAATATATAATTACTTGAAACATAAATATCACTAGAATATCACAAAAAAACGTCCCTCTATAATTATTGCTATAGATATGTAAAATATAAGATTTCCATTTGGGGAGAGGGGGTTGAGTAAACAAATTTTTTGATTCGATGAGCAAATAAGTGGACAATTTTTTATACTCATGAGTGGCATCCCTATTCTAATAAACGTAAATTCTTCGTATGAATTTGGGGGGATAGATACTGTATTTAAAGTGAGTGAACAAAATTTCATATTCGATCTCGTATATTATCAACAGATAAGGAGATGATATCCGTATTTTTATAAACGTATGAAAGGGGACCCATGAAAGGGTCTAATATATTAGGGATGAGAAAAGATAAAATTTTCATACCCATTAATTGAACAATCAAATACGGATATTAATATCCCGCTGTTGCCATCTGTAGTGTAACTCCATTGTAAACCAAAGATGGCCCTCATATAGACGAGAGAAGCATCTGTTTGGGGTTCTAGAATTTATTCTACCAAATCCTAAACGTCTGATCGATGAAAATGCAAAACCATTTTTATTTGATCTCCATTATCCCGAATCCGATCAGTGTCAGTCAAAAATATCATCAAGAGAAAATGAAGCGAGGTTACGCTTCTGTTTCGCGTAAAAGATACTGATAACTAACAAATCAATATCAACAAAATAATATTAGTAAAATAAGTTTTTTTTTTTTTTTATCCTTTTAAATAAATATAAAACAATTTCGTAGTCAGATCCTCACTCATTTTCACACACTGCTTTTTGCCAGATGGTGTGTGCGCACACGCTCGACTTCATTTTCATGGCGAACGCAGCAGCCTGTACTACACAAAAGGCTTTTACATAACCGTCTGAATCAAACAAAACCAAAAGAAAAAAAAAATACTTTTTTCTCTCTCTCTCATTTGCATACTCAAAACAAAAGAAACCCCAAAAGCCAAAATATAATTGTTGTTGTTGTTGTTTGTAAACGATGGAAGAGAAAGCTGAGAAAGAGAAAAAGAGAGTGATAAAAGAAAGAATGAGAAGAAATGAGGAGGAGCTTGATAAGATGTTGAATGATATCACTCAAAATCAATCTTTGATTTTTGCTAATCATCATCATCTTGTGTGTGGATCACCTTTTACTAGTGGAGTGTCTCTGCAATCAACAACAGGGCACTCTTCTCCTTCAAGTTCTTGTTTTTCCAAAAATGGGTTTTGCTTCTCTGAGGATGATACTCCCAATAATAATATTGAGAATGCTAACAAGAGTAAGACACAAGGTGGGGCTGCCACTGATTATTTTAATGATTTGTTGTTGGATTCGAAGACAAATGATTCTTATTGTTATTATGGGGAGAATGTTAATGAGAATATGGATTATGAAATAGCTTTGTCTGAAAAACTTTATAGGATGAATATTGGTGTTGGAGTTGGAGAGGATCAATTGGATCATAGTGCTAAATTGAAGAGACTTGAGATCATAGACCCACTTGGGGTTGGTTTTGGTTTTAGTGATGCTTCTTTGGGTGGGAGTGTAGATGTAACTTCTTATAATGTCGAAAAATACAACAGTTTTGATGGTTTTAACAATTCTGTTTCTGATTTTCGAAGATTAAGCTCCTCTAATGATGTAGTTTCCAAGAGTTTTGATGATGAGAGGAAGTATTTATTGGTTGGTTTTGGTGGGGAATATGGTGAGAGTGACTTAAAGGGGTCAAAATTTGGTCTTGGTCTTGATCATTCTAAAGATTTGCGTTTTAATCCAAGTTATAGTAATATAAGGCATCAACTTCTTGAGCAGAGGACGGAACAGGGGAGGAGCTGGATTAAAGCGGGTATACGGTTACAGAATCCATCTAGGATTAGTAGATCTTACGTTAATGATGCTTTGGTTGGTTCACAGCAACTTGGATACACTAACCAAGATATTGGTGTTATGAATCATTTGCTTTCCAATCAGTTGATGCATCCTGAATCTGATTTAGAATTGGGGACACTGATGTATAATCAATCAATGTTGAAAGAGAGGACTAATGCAATGCCAAACCACAGGGTTTCGGAATCTTTTAGGCCTGTCAAAGGAGCAGGTGCTGTAGAGAGTTTTGGTTGTGAAGAAAGTTTTACTATACAAGGAAAAAGTGTTAATCGTGTTGTCAACAAGGGGCGTGATTCATTGAGGGGTAACAAGAAGAACAACCTCAATGAGATTGCAACAAGAAATCCGCCAGTGAAAATTTGCAAACATGACGATTTTGCTTATGATGGAGGAGTTTGTGGTAATGGTCAGAGCCTAATGGGCATACATTGTCCATTGCATTTGCTACCTGGTTCCAGTTCTTTGGCTGAGGTCCGAGGTTATATATACTCAATGGCAAAGGATCAAAATGGTTGTCGGTTATTACAACGGGTATTTGATGAGGGAACTTCTATAGATTTGCAAATTATATTTGATGAGGTCATTGATCATATTGTTGAGCTTATGATGGAGCAGTTTGGCAATTACCTTGTCCAGAAGTTGCTGAACGTGTGCAGTGAAGAACAAAGGATGCAGGTTCTACTCATGGTAACTGAAGAACCAGGACAGCTTGTCAGAGTTTCCTTAAACACATATGGGTAAATCCTTTATACATGAATTAGTAGTTGCATTGCTCATTTAATTTTTCAAACAATTATGATTACATATGTTTGTTTCATTCAAAATAAATTGGTGATTTGGTGTTGCGGTTACCAGCACGCGTGTGGTACAGAAGTTGATCGAGACTCTAGAAACCAGGCATCAGATTTCACTTATCAAAGCAGCACTCAAACCTGGATTTCTTGATCTTATTAAGGATCTGAATGGCAATCACGTGTTACAACGCTGCTTGCAATGCCTTAGCAATGAAGACAACGAGGTATTAGCTCTTTCTTTCCATTTCTTTAGTAATGACAGTTCAGTTTATTTCTTATGATCAAATGTTATTTAAGAATGTTGTTCAACATTTCGTCATCTTCTTATCCACAGCATTTGATGTTTTGGTGTGTTATTTTCCACAATTCACTGTGTATTTTGGTTGGACATTCTCATTGGCATCTTCTTATATCAGTTTGTGATACCATTCTGCTTTATGCCTGCACTGGTGGCATAAGCCAAATTGACACTTTATGAGTATCCATCTTTTATTTAATTATTATTTTAACATGCTTATGACTAGTAACAAATAAACAAACTGATCAACTGACAAATGATTAGTCCCACATGTATAAAGGGCCAGCAACAGAAATCCTGCTTCAAGTTGGAATGGCACAAGCAACTTCTTTGGTTACTTGGCAGGAATAAAATAATCTTTATAGAACTTTTTACTTTACAATAAAGTTTTATAGAATCATTCTCTGTTACTGGTTTCAGAGTATTCACTTTATCGTACTTACTCCTTAGTTTGACCTTAGCCTGGAGATATGTAATTATAAGTGATAAGAAAATTTATCATTAGACCAAAATTATAAATATTTCTCGCTGAGTGAATGTCAATGATAGTTTAGAGATCATCATATTAAAGGCATGCCTCCAGATTAAATGTAACGTCCCTGAACTTTCTTCATTAGTTTTTGTTTTCTTTAGGGGTTTATTTGAGTTCTGTTGACATTTTAAAGTTTGTCGCCATTATGTTTTCATGTTGGGAGTAGATTGCAAAATATCCAAGTCGACAAACTAAGTGATACTCGTTGCAGTATCAATGAATTAACATCATTTTAAATAGAACTTTAGAGGTAATTTGCTTACTCTCATTTAATGATTGGTGGAGCACGAAGTGGAACACAATTGATGGGAGTGTAGGGCTCAGGATCTCACCTTGAGATCCTGGGTTCGAATTCAGAGAGTTCTTTTCTTGTAAGAGCCTGAGACAGCCAGGGGTTTTACCTGCTCCACTTAAGTCCGGAATTGGTGGTTTGACAGTGAGGTTTCCAACGATTTCAAAATATATATATATATATATATATATATATATACTTGGTATCTTTGAAATATTGTGGGTAAGTTCTAATCATCAATTGGCGTACGTCTCCACATGAATAGGAATATATTTTGTTTTGCTAGGAACATATATTGGTAAATACATAGCATGTAGGGCAAATAGATGGCTATCAGTATAGTCACCAAGTTGGATGAAGCAGCTCTAACTTTGTGTTGTATGAGCCAAACCATATATGCAGTTGTAGCCTCGTAGGCCATGGAAGATGAAATAATGTTCGACCAATTCGTAATTTCTTGGAGATTGCCTCATCATGTGAAATTTCTAATTATAATTAAAGATCGCAGCCAGAAAAATTAGTGATGGTATACACTGTATTTTTATGTATAACCCGATGATAAGTTCGGGAACACCCTCCAAAAATTGGGAAATTGTAAGGATGAATGTTAGGAAGGAAAGGAACTTCAGGGAATATAGCCAAAAGCCAGCCGGATATCACCTATGTCCGACCTACCTTCTCTCAAGCCAGTAAATCCGGCCGGATATGTTCTTAAAATCCTAAATCCTACCAGACATAACACAACTGTCATTGAACGAGCAGATTGTCAGTTACTGAAGTTAAGAGACCTGATTATGTCTGGCCGGACATACAATTCAAATTTAACATCCGGCTGGACATGTATTAATTGGTCAATGCATGTGCAAATTTCCAAAAACTGAAGTCACAGACTGATAAAAGTATGGTCGGACGTACATTTCAAATTATAAGTCCGGTCGGACATGCATCGAGCATTACACACTGCAATAATCTAGTAACGTTAGATAGAGAAGAGAAAAGAAGAGGATTCTACTAGAGGTGGCAAAACGAATCAACGAATCGAATTTGTATCGAATCTTAAACGAATCGAATCGAAATGTGATGGATTCGTATTCGATTCGTTTATTAAACAGATCCTAATATCAAGATTCGTATTCGATTCGTTTATTAAACGAATCGAATACGAATATCCGTTTAGTCATGATATTATTTAATATCATAACTTACCATAGCTGATTTATATTAATTATTCATAAATATATACATATAAAATATGTAATTAATATATTTATTAAAAATACCTCACCAAATATCGAAAATATTATTTTTTCTATGGTAATTAGCTATGATTTCTCGAATCTTAATTGAAAAATAACAATAACTAGTAAAATAAAATAATAAAACGAATTATAAACGAATAAACGAATCCATAAGCTTAAATTTGTATTCAATTCGTTTAATAAACGAATCGAATCGAATTGACTCATTTATTAAATGAATCCATTTTTTCAAACCCGTATTCGCTTTAAAGTGAATCGAATCGAACGAATAAACGAATCCTTACCCAAATTGCCACCTCTAGATTCTACTCCCCCCTTCTTTCTCAGACCTCTCATTTACATTATAAAAAGGCTTCCCCTTTCACATTGAGGAGGCTAGTTTTGGGGATCAATCTGACATAAAACTTGAAATTCTAAAAATCCTTGAGAGAGAAAAGAGAGTGTGAGCCACAAAATTTTGGAGTTCCACATCTCCTCATGAAAATCTAGCAGTAATCCAAAAATTAGAGGTGTCTTCTGAGCCACAACATACTCATAAAGGTACGACCTGAGGGCACCCTTCTTAATATTTCTAGGTTTTGGAGTTTCTGTTATTAACACAATATCTCCGGCCAGACGTACATCACGTCCGACCGGACATGCAAACACATCTGGCCGAGATAGATATATCAGGCCAAGCTTACTACTTTCTATAGTTAAAATGCATGCTTAGTTATTTTTATGTTATTCGTCATTATTTTTTATGCATGATTAACTGTTGCGTTTGATTGCTTTATACATGCTTTGCTTACTGGGTGGTCTATGAAAGAAGTCCGGCCATATTTGTCATGTGTCCGGCCGGACATGAATGATATTCGGCCGTATGATCCCCATGGTATATAAGATGGAAACCCGGACTTAAATTTCATATCCGATTCCGAATGGACGGTAATATGATTCGCACTCGGGATACAACTCCACTTACCACTGAGAGATGGTCATTTCGTTATGAATATATCCAAAATGTGTGTTTACTATATCTGTTATCATTGGCATGTGTTTTTGCGATTCTAGTTCCACGCAGTACCTCAAGCCGGACTTACTTCAAGTCCGGTCAGACATTGATAAAGTATTCGGACATCAAGTACCTCAAAAAAAATTTGTCTGGACCAGAAGGATATGTGTTTTGGTCCGTTTGTTTAGCAATTTATCACCGCTTTAATTATTTCTAAATATTTATACAACATTTTGTTTTATTACTATTTTGCCATTGTTGTTGTAGCTTCCGAATATTTATTTGCTTTATTTGTCGCTTTCATTATTTGTGTTTGCATTATTGTGTGTTTTATAAATTGTTTTGTATGCTCTTGCATTATAAGATATGAGATACCTCATTTGAGCGTAAATATTATATTGGCATCAATAAGGGACTATTCCAAACCCAAACGGGTTTAAGGTCGGACCTTGTGAGGGGTGTAGTCCGGCCTTAAATTATTATTGGTGTCTCATACCGGGTGGCGATTCCATTATTCTCCGGGTAGTCTCCCGCGAGACTATCCGTACTCTCTATGGGCTGCGAGCCCAACAATGTAGTGGTCGTTGACATTATAAGTATAGCGGTAAACCCCACTTCGCTCCTACAATGATTACTGGACTTCTTGAAAATCATCATAGTTGTTATAAATCCAGTTTGGTAATTGATGAACTTAAAATCAACCAAAGAATTCCTTTGAAAGTGGTACTCATCACCAAGAAGTTCTCTCAAAATCTCTGGAATAAATTTTCTTATAAGCTATTCATTGAACCGATGTAGATGTTGTCTGGACATATGTTTTTCACTGAAACTGAAGAGTGCATGACCTGCTACAACTTTTCAATTAATTATTGAAACCCATTTTAAATCTTTTTTTTTATCCCTTTTCCCCTGTAAATTATGTCTTGCAGTTTATTTTTGATGCTGCAACAAAGTTTTGTGTTGACATCGCAACTCATCAGCATGGTTGTTGTGTATTGCAACGATGCATTGCTCATTCCATTGGGAGAGAGCGCGATAAGTTGATCACTGAAATTTCTAAGAATGGGCTTCACCTTGCTCAAGATCCGTTCGGGTAATCCCTTGTGTTTCTGTAGTTCTTTCTAACTCTCAAACTCTTAATAGGATATACAATACAAGATAATATCTACTGTTTTGATATTGCTGGTTCTTTGATGTATCAAATTGTTTTGGCCCTCAATGTTTTCTTTGACCCACCTCAGTGTTTTTATTAAAGCTTAGCATAATGGAGGAGGTTATTTCTTAATATAAAAATATATATATAATTTTTAATTCTATCAAATTATTGTCATTTAAATAAGTTTTACTATCTTCTATAATAGTTTTTGTTCCTTCATGAAATCATCTATTAGAAGGGCTTCTGATAGATGAGTAGCTTTCTTTCTTTCCATGTTTACACTGAAAATTTCTTCAAAGAGTGGACTTCCCTTCTTCTTTTTTTTTTCCCTCTTTTTGTGGAACAGCGAAACTTTTCATGGTAAGAACTTTAAACAATCGGTATTATATCTATTTTGAAAACTTGGATATAATATTTGTATGCTTATTATGGCTTTCGAAAATATAGTGACTGTTTGAGGTCTGCATGATGATATTATGCCATTCCAATTGAAAGACAAATTATATATTATTTTTTTCTTTTGCTCATGCTCTTGGTGTCCCATTCAGTTTCCATATCATCACCCTAAATTAATGAAGCATGTTTATGAACTTTACTATGTTGTTAGAAAATTGAAATCAGATCCTTGAGTATGTTTATCATCAGATTTGAAAATTCAGAATTCTTAGACAAAGTCGAGTTCAACATGATTTCATGGACTAAACATGTTTGATTGAATGGTGTGTTTATGATTTAGTGTATTTTGTTGCCTTGTCCCCAAGAGGCGTGGTTTGGTAATGTATGGTTCAGGATCTCACCTTAAGGTATTGAGTTCGAATTCAGAGAGTGTATTTCTTATAAGAGCACAGTCAGGGGTTTTATCTGCTCCGCTTAAACCCGAAAGAGACGGTTTGGCGACGGGGTTTCAAACGATTTCAACAAAAAAAAAAAAGTATTTTGTTGCCTTTCCTTATTCATTTTCCCTTCTCCTTTCTTGCCCTATCATCTGTGGAATCTTAGTTTCTCGTTAAACAACTTCCTCTTGGACAGGACAGGGCACAGCTTTTCTTGTACACTGTTTATCAATCTAAATCATATTTTTTTTGTTTCATAATTTATTCTGAGAAGTGAAAGGTTCTAACAGGTATCTTGGTCTGGACTGCAATTTATCTCTGACAGAGCATTTTTTTCTTTTAATGTCACAGAAATTATGTTGTGCAATATATAATAGAGCTAAAGATCCCTTCTGTCAATGCCAAATTGCTGTCTCAGTTAAAAGGACATTATGTTCACCTCTCAACACAAAAATTCAGCAGCCATGTAGTTGAAAAATTCCTAAAGCATTTTGGAGAGAGTCAATCTCAAATTGTCCATGAATTGCTTTCTATGCCTCACTTTGAACAGTTGCTGCAAGATCCATTTGCCAATTATGTCATTCAGTGTGCTTTATCAGTGACCAAGGTTTGTAGATAGACCTATCCTCCAGACCCAGTTCTTGTTTCTGCTCTGATCGTAATGTTTCAAATTTCTGATAAAGACTCTCTTTAATTTCTTTTTGGTTTGTCTGAACCAGGGCCCTCTTCATGCTTCTCTCGTTGAAGCTGCAAGACCACATACTAATTTAAGGACCAGCCCTTATTGCAAGAGGATTTTCTCACGTAACATCTCGAAGAAGTGATGTACATTTGTCTGTGGTAAGAAGTGTTGTTGTTGTCTTAAAGTTGCTACTCTGTTCACTATTAATAAGCCATTTGAAGATGCCGCTGATGTCATGTTACCGAGAAGTTTTGCAACTTGGGGCTTTGTGGATGATCTCCACGAGTTCAAAGATGGTAATCTAAATGTGTTTTTCTTCCAGTTATTCACTATGACTTGTGTATGTAGTTATTTACTACTCTTGGTGTCTCTGTTGTTGTCCTGAAACTTCGAATGTATGATATTTTATTACGTTGGAACCGCAGTTTTGTTTTGCATCTCTGTAAATGATTTGCAGGATACATTTCCACTTCATTCTGAGTTGAGTTACGTCAGATATGGCTTGTGTGATATAGAATTAAGAATTTTAAAACACGTTAAGCGCTAGTCAGGAGGTAGCCCAGCGTTTATAGCTGTCTAGGAAATTACTCGGCCAATATAGAATTAAATGAAATTAGGATTTTATAAATTTGGGGATTTTCAGGTTTAGTGAAATTTCGCCAAATTAATACTAGGGCATGTGCGTCAAAGGGATAAGACGTGTTTTTTTATGGATCAATTGAGGAAAAAAAATGAAGAAAGGAGTATTTTAGAGAGAATCATATTTTGAGAGAAAGAGTGTGATTATTGAAGAAGAAGCTGTTTGCCCTTATAACAAAATGCGCATTTTGGCCTGTTGTAAATCTTTTTTTTTATTATCCCAAAATGACAACGTACGCTCACTGCGGTCATTAAAAAAGCTACAAGAATTTTCGGATAAACCAAAAAAAAAAAAAACAAAGAGAGCAATTCCAGAATTTGACATTCATAAAAATGCCACTTAAACTATTGATTACTAGTAACAAAAAAATATATATGAAAACTGTAGTATCTAACTGGAGGTGCATTTGGTTTAATGCAGAAAAAATTTCTGCATAAAGTCAAACCCACTGAAAATTTATATCAACTTTCAGTGGGTTTTATATTTTATTGATATATTTTTCTTCTTTACTTAAATTTTGAGCCAAAACTTTAGTTATAAATATGGAGGAGCAACAATTCTAATTTATCAGGCTCTAATTATTGCTGGGGTTACACCCAACAAATCGCTACTAAGGACCACCTTCGGTCGGCTCCGGGTCGATCGATAGTAGCAACTGTGAGTGCGCCCCATGGGGCCTCTCACCAACACATGGCTAGTAAAGAAACATCGTGGTGATGAACCACTAACGCCAAGTCACAGAGCGACTGGACGCCCAAGTATGTCATCTTTGATGACTCTACTACTTTTTTTTAACTAGGGGGAGAAGATAAATTCAAAAGTGAAAAATGAAAATTTGCATTTTTTCACCGGGCTTGAGAGCTAAATTCATCCCCAACAAGCAAGCTCTAAGGTAAGAGAGCTTGTTAGAGAGTGTAGTTAGTCTGTGAGATTTTTTGTTCAAGTTTTGTAATACTTGTAAATTCTATTTAAATAATAATATAGAGTATTTATTTTTCCTTGTAAAACACTCTTTAGTGATTAGAAAATTACAACAAGTGGTATCAATAGATTTGGTTACATGTTGGGGGTCGAAAAGCAGAAGAACGAGACTTGGGTTGGAAAATTAGGGTTTCGAAAAAATTCTTAAAAATCAATTTTGAGCATACCATCAGCTTGTTCACGTCGAGACGAGTGTGGGAACACAGAAACTGGGCGACGCATGCTGTCCCGGCTCGCTGCCCGGTTGGGAGTACGGAGTAGCCCGCGGGGGACTAACCGGAGAATGATGGAGTCGCCACCCCCGGTGTGAACCGGGAAAATGAGATTTAAGGCCGCACTCACCCCTCGCAAGGGAAGACCTCAAACCGTTGGGTTCGGAATGGTCCCTTACTTATGCCACTTGTAATAAAATGATTTACGCAATAATCTAACCAAGCCTAAGCAACGTATTTCCAAGGATGATTTACCCCTAAGTTCGCATGCATACATCAACAAGTTCATCTAAATTTACATGTAACACATATCTGAATTCGCATACAGCCTATTTGCATGTAATCTATGTCTCAATTTGCATACATAAAGATAAATTAACATACGGCAAGCATACAAGTTAATAAACACATTGTACTCATACATGTGGGAAATACAGATGAACGACACATACACAATCTTGCGTAATACATAAAAGCAATCAGGTTCATCATACGAAGGGATAGCTACTAGGGACAATTATGCACGAAATCTGATGAAAAGGACTTAGTTCAGTGGGTGCGCGTTCGTGTAGCGTTCGTAAACGCGTTCGAACTGTAAACAGAAGGTTCTCGTTCGTGTGGCGTTTGATAATGCGTTCAAACGGTACCAGACCTGATGAAACAAATGCATGCACGTTCGAGTAGCGTTCGTAAACGCGTTCGAATGGTAAACAGAAGGTTCGCGTTCGAGTAGCGTTCATAAACGCGTTCGAACAGAAAGGAAACAGAATGCTCACGTTCGTATGGCATTCGTAAACGCGTTCGAACGGGGTTACAGCAGTGACCCCCAAAATGCAGTAAACAACATGACGCATACGTGAACGGATGAATAGATGACACCTAATCAATAATAACGGACTAAAAGGCGCGGCGAAGTATCGTGGTAAAGGTTCTTTAACCTCTCAAAATAGAGGACCTTTAATCCAACTACTAAGCCCATGCGCATCACATCATAATGCATACAAAAATAGAAACAACGATATCGGACTTCGTATACCCGATTGAACACATCTCACATTCAAACGAATATACATCGTCCGGCGCGGCGAAGCATCATGGTAAAGGATTTTAACCTCTCAAAATAGAGGACCTTTAATAGCACTTACTAAGCCCATGCGCAAACAACACAAGATATATATATATATATATATATATATATAAAAGTAAAGACAACGATATCGGACTTCGTGTATCCGATTGAATATATCTCCATCCAATCGAATATACATTATCCGGCGCGGCAAAGCATCGTGATAAAGGATTTTAACCTCTCAAAATAGAGGACCTTTAATCGCACTTACTAAGCCCATGCGCTTTATCACCAATTTCATAAACAACCGACGTACATAAGGCAAAAGACACGATGTAAGAGGCGCGGCAAAATGTTGGCTTAAAGGTAGCCTTTTGGCATTTTCTTCCTTCAAATGGAGAACCTTTAGACCGACATACTAAGCCCATGCGCATCACATCATCAATACAAACAAATCATCATACGAAAATTAAATGGCGAGATGAAAAATGCAGATAACAAGCAAGGTAAAAACAAAGCGAAACATGTGCCATTTGCTCGAGTGGTACGTGGAGTTGTATCCCGAGCACAGATCATACTACCGTCCATTCAGACTCGGCTATGAAATTTATGTTCGAGTTTCCATCCTATATACCACAAGAGGCGACACATTTTCATTCATATTTAAAACCACAACATGCATCCATAAACGACTCTCATGCGAAATAAAACAAAAAAAAAATGAATGGCAGTAAATAGAAAGAGTGCCCTCAGGTTTAACCTTTTAAATTAACTCTCGGACGTACGGTACACGATCGTCGGAAGGGGCTAGCGCTCCACAACTCCTCTGGTTCACTGCTCTCGTTCGTTGTCTCACTGTTTTGAGCCGTCGTTCTCCATGTTTTGCTGTTATTATGCTGTTGTCGTACTGCTGATTTACTGCTGTATTTTGATCGCTGTTATTGGTGTTTTAGACTCATGTATTTGCGATTAAAGGGGCTGCTGTTTAGATGTGATTTGGGCCGCTGTTTGGGCGTGACTTGGGGGCTGTTTTGGTGAGGTAAAGAGGCTGTTTGGGATTACTATTTTTGGTGTTTTGTTGGAGTGGGTGGCTGGTGTTTATGTGTCTCGGCTGTGTGTTTGATTTGTGAGGGTTGTGTGTGTGAGTTTGGTTATGTCAATGAGCTTGGGTCTTTTCTTGTGTGAATGAACTAAGGGTTTCAAGGGTTGGAATTGGGTTCTTATTATAGGCAAATGGGGTAGGGCTAAATCTTGCTTGACAAGGAAATAGATTTGGCATTTAAAGGGGATTTGATTTGGTGTCAAACAAGGAAATCCTAATATTTGAGGGGGGACAAAATTTGGCTAATTAGGAAGTTAATATATTTAATTTGTTTGTTTAGGCATAATATTTGTTAAGTTAGGAATAAGATTTTTGATTGGAATATAATTGGTTGATTGATTTTAATTTGGTATATGATTTTATTTAATATTTTATTTAATTTGGTATATGATTTAATTAATATTTCATTAATTTGGTATATGATTTATTAATATTTTAATGGGCTTTGGTGGGCTAATTGGGCTTGGGTGTGAGGCTAGCAGCAAAACAGAAATACTGACACCGTTCGAACGCCTCATCGAACGCTACACGAACGCCCGCAATCTGCCTGACGTTCGAACGTGGGCACGAACGCAGCACGAACGAAAACAGTGAACTTGTGAAATGAACTTGATGACATACTTATTCTGAATTTCCCCTTCCGACGTCTGTTTCCCCCGCGGCTTCCGTGACATAAAAGGTAGTGCCTCTAAATGAGACTCATCATAGGGACTTATATGCAAAAATGCAGTGCTTACAGTCGCCCCCACTTTGATGGGACTTGTGCAGTGTGTGACTTTGAACAATCCTATCAAAGTTATGCAATGCATTTCTACTTACCTGGCTCACCAGCTGTTGCTTAACTTACTTGTTATCCTGAGATGCTTTGACCTTTGGGCTTTATTCCTGAACTGCGTTGAGAGAGAGCTTTATTCTCCTGGGCATTATTCCCGAGCTGTTTTGCAAGTGGGCTTTATTCCTCTGGGTTGTATTCCCGAACTGTGCTGAGAGAGAGCTTTATTCTCCTGAGCTGTATTCCCGAACTCTGCTGAGAGAGAGCTTTTTTCCTCTGGGCTGTATTCCCGAACTGTGCTGAGAGAGAGCTTTATTCCTCTGGGCTGTATTCCCGAACTGTGCTGAGAGAGAGCTTTATTCTCCTGGGCTGTATTCCCGAACTGTGCCGAGAGAGAGCTTTATTCCTCTGGGTTGTATTCCCGAACTGTTCTGAGAGAGAGCTTTATTGTCACGACCCTCTCCCTAGAGCGGGCCCAACCCTAGAAAGAGGTCCGCGATCAACTTCAGCTCGAGCACTCTATATACCAAATCAACCAATTTAAAACACACAAATATTACTTCACAAATTACAAACTCATAAAGTATACACAACCTTTATGGTTTACAACACAAGACTTAAAAAAAAATACAAATGACGACTCAAATGTCTGGACCAACCCGAAAATACAACTGTGGCACGTGGATCCAAGTCTGGTACTGCTCATGTTATTCTCGTGAACTACCTGAAATGTTTGGGAGAAGAGGGGAATGAGCTTAAAAAGCTCAGCAAGTAAACACTCATTCTCTCAACATGACCTCACCAACAAAATAGGGTTATATATAATATATATATATATAATATAATATAATATAATATATGAAAATAGCATATATTATAATATCATCTCACACAATCATCCCACAACAATACGAACATCCATCAAACATGGTTGCTAATCCGGGTTTAGTATAACAGAGGATTGAAACCAATGGGAGAGTACCTCATCACAACTCCCAAGGTTTCCAACCATATCAACTCGCAAAATATGAGTGAAATATAACCAATAGGGGAGTCCCCGTATACCCCCAAATCAATAAAAACAATGGGAGAGTATCTCATCACAACTCCAAGGTTTTATATCATCTCATACCATCTGATGTATCATCACATCAATATATTTATATATATATATATACCAACTCTCACAACACCATCAATCATCAAACAATTATGTTAAGAGAATCACCACAGAGTGTACTTACCTCGATCCACGCAAAAGTCTCGAATATGACAATATTATCGCTAAGAATCTCAATCGGTCGCTCAAATAGCCAAATCGATAACGACAATCAACTCGATATTTCCAAACGTCTATGCTGAGTAGAGAAACAGCAACGAACAGCTCCGAACTAGCTGAAACGCTCAACGAGGCAAGCGGGCCCCACAACGAAGATCGGGCCCCACCACCAAAAAGCGGACCCCACAATCAGATACTTTCAACTGTGAATATATATATATCAAAACGCTCGTATAATCGAGAGCAACAATCTGATGCGATCGGATCGCCGATCCAACGGTCGGATCTCAATTTCTAGTAATATTCCCGAATTGCCGGTAATTACAAAACGGAAAACAACTCAAACGATGTTGGATTAGGAAGTGACCACTGGCGTTGGAAAGATCTCGCCCTGAGAAACACTCTCACTCACCGGAGGTGGCCTTCAAAAGTGACCGAGACGGCCGGAAATTGCAGAAGAACCGGCGGCGAGTCGCTCCATTCAAGCGGCGCGTGGAGGAGCGTCCGGAGGCCGATGGTCTCGATCTCG